>JAQFVV010014235.1:0-44443 GCA_028023455.1 Epiperipatus broadwayi
GAGCGCTCTTTCCAGATCACTCTGTTTCTCTCTGCAAAACCATAGTTTTAGTCATTTTTTTTACTTGTTTTCTTCAGTATGGTAGCAGATGTAATGTAATTGTTGCTGTTGCATTTTATAAATATTCTTCAGAATATGACAATATCTTAGGTCTATACCTTGATGATTCAATGCTTTAATCATGGGAAAAATGCTTATAGAATCAAATGCCTTTCCATAATCTACAATTCCAAAGCGTAATGCAACTCAATTTCATTGGTCTTTTTGTAACTTCCCTCAACATTTGGAAATGATCTACTGTACTAAAACCTCCTTCAAATCCAGCTTGTTCTTTTGGTTGGTTGAAATCCAATATTCTCTATAGACAAATTGTAATTATCTTCATAAAATTTTTGTATAAAACTGATAAAAGACTGATAAGTCTGTGATTTCTAATATTTTTATCATTTTTTAAATATTAATGTTAGTACTGTATTCTTCCAATCATCTGTACATTTTTATCATTTAGACAGTTGGTATATGACTTTGTCAAAAAATTTATATTTCTTCATCTGCTTTCTTTGAATATATGATTATAACTCCATCATTTTACCTGGAGCTTTTCCCTTCTTTGTAAGTTTAATTGTATGCTCCCTATCTTCTACATTTATAATCCTGGGCAATGGTCAGAAGTTTATAATAGTTGTAAGGATATTTCCTTGATCTTTATTTGCTATATAATTCTTGATAGAACTTTTCAACCATTTCATAATGTCATCTCTTTTTTTAGTAATAGTTCCATCTTTTTTTTATTTGTCTGATATATGTTTTCTATCCAATACCAAGATGTTGTTATAGCACTCTTGACACTTTTATTTTCTTCTACAGCTTTCCTTGCTAGTTCACAATTATCCTTTCTTATATCATTATCAACTCTTTTCCACATCATTTTACAAAATTTGGAGATATTCAATTCTTCCTAATACATCATTTTTATATTATCTTTATACTCTTCTTTCTTCATAGGTTCCTTAATCTCAGTTGAAATTTTATTGGTCAAATGCTGCATTTTTCTATCACTTATCTTTATTGCAGTTTTAAAATTGTATCAGTTATTTTCTATTGATTTCTTTCAAATCTGAATCATGTTCAAATCAGTTACTAATAGTTGAAAACGATTTGCATGTTTTAATTTAAACTCATTGGAATGTTTTTGAAGATTAGGAATATTAACTGTAAATATTGTTTTTCTTAATAATTTTTTATCACCTAGTTTTGCATTAATACATATCTTACATCTCATTAAGGTGATGGTCATTTCCTGTGCTGAATTTATTAAGAACATTAGAATCTTGAAGTATGCCTATTTTCTGTTAGTCAAAATATAATCCATATCTGCTGTACCTTCATTTGGATGTTTTCCTGACCATTTCCTTTTAACATATTTATCAAAAAAAAAAAAAAAGGAATTCATAATATATATTTTTCTTTTCTGCAAACTTCACACATCTGTGTCCTCTCTCATTTCTATCATCATAACCATTTTTTTTACAGCATTTTCATCTTTTATTTGTTTCCCAATTTGTGAGCATTAAAGTCTCCCATAACAATTTTAAAATCATATTTAGTCTGATCCCAAGCCTTTGTACATCCATATAAAAATCTTCTACTAATCATCACTATGAGAACTTGTTGGGGCATAAATCTGAATTATCTGCATTTGGTATCTGCTATTAAGTTGAATAACTAATCTTGCCACTCTGTCTGATACACCATCAATCTCTACTTGTTCTACTTTTTATTTATAGTAAACTCTACTCCACTTGTATTTTCAACATTTGTACCTTTGTAATAGAGTACATGTCCACTTTTTAAATCAAGTGTCTCTTCACCTTTTCTTATAACATCACAAAGTCCAATAAGGTCCCATTTAATATGAGACAGGTCTTCCAATTCTTGAAATCTTCCTTCACTTGAAAGTGATCTGCAGTTGTAAATACCTAAATTAAAGTTGTCATCAAATGGCAACCTGGGTTCCTAATCAGGGATTTCTTACCATCCTCCACTTTTGGCCAACAACTGCTTTCTTGGCAGGTGGCTTTTTACAGTCTCCTGGAAATAAGGGCCACAATTTATTTTTGTCTGTCATGATTGTATATATTACAATTTTTTTCATTCACACACACATATACATTCATTCCTGCCTTATTAAGCAACTGAGAAAGAAAGACCATGGTGTGTCTTGGTCTTAAAAACAGAGTCATGCTGGCTAATGCATGTTGGTGAGCAGCCCATCCATGTTTGTATACTATATGAATAATCACATAATAATAACAGCTGCAATGACAAGAATGCTTGGAGTGGATATTAGGAATTTGTCCTGCTTGGTTTCTTGGTTTTTTGGTCACGGCCAGGGTATACCGCAAAGACCTATTGCAGCATTACAGCGAAGGTATGTATATAACCTAAAATCAATTATATGACCCTTTATATTAACTATTCTCCTTTGAGACTGGATTTCTAAACTACACTCCTGGATCCTAATTTTCGATTTATAACTATTCTCTTCAATGACTATATCTTAAAAACCACACTCCAGCACGTAATTTATGATTTTATTGACTTGAGACTCCATGGCTGACCCTAGACCAGATGGTATAATCTCTAAAACTGCTAAAGATTATATGATAAATACGATCCATTTGTTAAGATGGCAATAATTATTAATCAGCTTCATAATATGACCGGCTGTAGCTCGGATACACTTTAGGTTTTAATTACTAAAGAAGTGCTTTATAGGTGTATGCTTTGCAGTACAAGGTAAGAAGCATGAATTTTAAGTTTTCTTTCTTTATTAACTTGAATATCCAAATCGAATCCTAGCAATTAGACTTTTTTATTATAATAGGAAAAGCATCAGTTATAGTATTTAAAAATAGGTTCACTTGTTATACTGGCTAGCAGATTTATTTATTCATTTCAATGTAAATAATAGATTCTGGATTATGTTCCAGAGATTAACGAGCTAAGTAGAGGTGATGTAGAAGGTAAGTGGGATTTTATTGTATCTTGTACTTCATGATTTGCCCAATAACAAAAGTATTAAGATATTTTCTGAATATATTTCAGTAATCTTACACACATCATCAGGGACAATATATGCTCTAATATTTACGACCTATTTACTACGTTAGATTATCTAGTTTTATGTAGTGAAAAATAGTAGTGGCACAGATAAATTTAATTATAAAATCAACATTTATTTATGATTCAGTTAAGATTAGAATAATAATTGGTTAAGACAATATTCATAAAATTAAATAAACAAAAATAAATTACGTAAAATAACATCACATGTAATTGTTTCTACAATAGTAATGTACATTAATTAGATAATAATACAATCTAAGATTTTATTACCAATGGGTATTAATTTAAACCCTTTAGGTATAAGAATAGATTCGAATACCCAGTCAAATGAAGCAAATTCCATATGTAAAAACTTAAAGACAATCCACCCATGCTTCAAAATTTATAATAGTGACAATATCAACTAAGTATATAATAAACCTATGGAAGTTAGATCATAATGAGATAATAAATCAAAAGGTAATTTGAACTTGAACTCAGCTGGAATGTCATATAATTGACCTGTAATAAATTATGACAATAATTCATTTTGAATGCCCTTTCTTGGCTGATAACTAAACATATGTGATAAACATAAGGATGAGGGAAACAATGTAAGCATCATAATGTATGGTGACTCTTTATCAAACATATACTTATATAACCAAGAGCAATAATATACCAGTGGATGTATTCATCCACACAAAGAATAATAAAGCAGTAAGTACCCGGTGGGTTTTTTAACCATAAACAGAGCAAATAGTATAATTGCAGAATGTTCAGGTGATTAACCACCATTGCTAAAAAACAAACTTAAATGATATACAAAAAAAAATAATGGGAATGATTATTCTGCAGATTAACCCCAGCACAGAATAATATGAAGAGAAAATGACAAATGGCAAACAATTATTCTGCGGATTAGACTACCAGCACATAAAAAGTCATATAACATTAAATAGTATTAACACTTACATCCCTAAAAAATAGAAATAAAAAGTACCCTCATTAATCTATCAGCTCAATTGGAAGTTACATACAATTTTACAAGCATGAATTCAGGCAGGAAATATAATAAAACTTTATTATAGGAAATAACAGAGATAACTGCTGACAATACACTAGATGGCATAAAAAACAATACCTAATATTATATTATGAGTATATAAGCACAGACATATAGGATGAAGCCATGTGGTGATGATGTGTTATATATAGGTACGTTGGATTAACCATTAAATCTTTATGCAAGCACTGTTCCCTAAAGTGGCTCTCTTTAACCCCTATATCTAAGTGAACAAGTAATTATTTAATACACAAAAGCTTAACATTAATATAAGAGAGATAAAATACAAATAAAACATAAAATGCAGGTTCATTAAAATACTACATATTATTTAAATCTATTGGCTATTAGCCAATCAATTAATATAATATTTCTTAAACGTAATAATAAATATAAATTAAACATTGTTGTTTGATTATAACATAGAATCTTAAAAGTTGATTGTATGCTTTTCATCTCCATTTATAAGGAATATTTATAAATTAGTTGATCTATATGTAGGTTCTCTGAAGATCCAAGATATTTTGGGAGGTAGGACATGTCTAATTTTAGTTAGATTATTCTCAAAAGTTAATGAAATT
This sequence comes from Epiperipatus broadwayi, assembly GCA_028023455.1. Classification (NCBI taxonomy): domain Eukaryota; kingdom Metazoa; phylum Onychophora; class Udeonychophora; order Euonychophora; family Peripatidae; genus Epiperipatus; species Epiperipatus broadwayi. Next base: position 4,756 of record JAQFVV010014235.1, read on the forward strand.
GCATGGCTTTATTTTAGGTGTTATTCCCAAGTTAAGATATTTATTACTTTAATTTATTAATGCTAGTGGGGCAAAGAACGATAGTTCAAGCAAATAATTATCCCACACATGCTCTAACAGCCAAAATAGTTATTGTTGTCCCCCATTATTCTTTATTTAAACTTGATGTCTGTGTAATTTATATAATTTGATATCAAAAAACTTCCATAAATTATTCTTGCTTCAACTTCTGATGAAAGGATAAAGAAGGAGGGTTTAAATTGCTTATATTATACCAGCCTCAGCTACATCTTTCCAATGAAAACAATGTTAGACATTTTAGAATGTTTTTTGAAATAATCTTCGTCTGTCCCAATAATTTTTAGGAAGTCTCATGTTGATTATTCATTTCACATATTTTTTAAAATTTAAATGTTTTTATGTTAACCCAATAAAAGTTCAATTTTCTTTCCATGTTATAAATGAAGTAAAACAAAATTTTATCATAAGGTTTATTATTATGAAGCTGATCTTTAAAGAATTTTCAATAAATATATGAGTATAGTTGTTGGTTCTATAGTTAATGCAATTGCTTAATATTAATTAGATTTCAAAAGATATTGCTAACCAAGAATACACTATATATAGATTTCTTGTCTCACAATTTAGCTATTGTTAATTTTATGCAATACAAAATACTGTTTGATGATTAATTTGTTGATTTTTGTTTTTAACATGATGCATACAATTTTTGTGTGTGGATGAAATCTTTGCTGTTTCATTATATTTATTAATGTTGACAGGTTTTTTTTAAAAATTTAGTGGCTTCTCTATTTTCTAATATATATATATGATAAACAAAAATGCAAGTTAAAAAAACTTGCTAACGCTTGTATTTATGTCCACAGATGGCGTCCTACCAAAAACACGATCAAGCGTATGTTTTGTTTACATAAACATCAGAGTAGCATTCACTATCTCTAACTATAATTCCACTTTCAGATCATGATTTCAAGCTATTTGCTATCATCAGTGAAAGACAGGAATAAAGAAACTAGATCTAAATACAAACTCTGAGCGTTTATGAAACAATTTCTATTCAGCTTGCCAGCGTGAATTTTTTAGACACGTAATGTCTTCAAACTCAGCATAGCAAAACAGATAGCTATATGGGTCTGATCTCAGTTCAGCATCACCACATAGTAGAAGCCTCTGCAATCTATATCATTGCAAGAAAGACCTCAAAGGTACATTTATGATAAACAAAAATGCAAGTTAAAAAACTTGCTAACGCTTGTATTTATGTCCACAGATGGCGTTCTACCAAAAACACCGATCAAGCGTATGTTTTGTTTACATAAACGTCAGAGTAGCATTCACTATCTCTAACTATAATTCCACTTTCAGATCATGATTTCAAGCTATTTGCTATCATCAGTGAAAGACAGGAATAAAGAAACCAGATCTAAATACAAACTCTGAGCGTTTATGAAACAATTTCTATTCAGCTTGCAAGCGTGAATTTTTTAGACACGTAATGTCTTCAAACTCAGCATAGCAAACCAGATAGCTATATGGGTCTGATCTCAGTTCAGCATCACCACATAGTAGAAGCCTCTGCAATCTATATCATTGCAAGAAAGACCTCAAAGGTACATTTATGATAAACAAAAATGCAAGTTAAAAAACTTGCTAATGCTAGTATTTATGTCCACAGATGGCGTTCTACCAAAAACACCTATCAAGCGTATGTTTTGTTTACATAAACGTCAGAGTAGCATTCACTATCTCTAACTATAATTCCACTTTCAGATCATGATTTCAAGCTATTTGCTATCATCAGTGAAAGACAGGAATAAAGAAACTAGATCTAAATACAAACTCTGAGATCGGAAGAGCGTCGTGTAGGTATTCAGCTTGCAAGCGTGAATTTTTTAGACACGTAATGTCTTCAAACTCAGCATAGCAAACCAGATAGCTATATGGGTCTGATCTCAGTTCAGCATCACCACATAGTAGAAGCCTCTGCAATCTATATCATTGCAAGAAAGACCTCAAAGGTACAGTTATGATAAACAAAAAGGCAAGTTAAAAAACTTGCTAACGCTTGTATTTATGTCCACAGATATAACATCTAGATAAAAATTTTAATATTGGCAATTCTACATTATAGTCACATATCCATGAATATATAGAATGAATCCTAATGATGATGATCAGTTCCATGATGTCTATCAAACCTTTTATAAGATTTGTAAAGGCTTCTTACATGAGCATGACCAATAATTCCATCAATGTTAGAAGAGATGAAATACTAACATACGGATAATCATCAGGAGCAGCCTTTCTACTATCTGGATACTATGATTTAAATTTTGCCAATACTATCAGAAAATATTTGTAGAGGCTAATGAAATTCTAAAACGATTTGATTACATTAATACTTATGATGAATCACAAAAGCTTCTATATATATAAAATAAATTTATAGTGTCTGTTGATCAAAAATTAAATCATCACATTAATCTTCGATCAATATCATGATTCAGGTATTCAAAACAGCAGCAATTGAGCTACCTTTATAACCCAAATGATGGCAAATAAAATCCAGTTGAAAGGTCAATGCTGTAATAACCGAAATCACAGACATGAATACACCCAAAAACAATATCTATATCTTTGAACTAAACTTTTCTCATTTTAACAAGCTATACGTGTAACATATAAGTCTTTAGCTCAATAGCTTAATAGCCCCACATCCAATGAAAAAGAAAGAAATAGATGATTCTTTTATCACAATATATTTCATTACAAACTGAAAACTTCTGCAAGTGATTGATCATTAAGATATAATGTCAGACCTTTCAATATACCGAAATAATGATATGCATTAAAATTAGAAATACACGATTCAATTAAAAATTAGAAAAAAAGCAAAATCTTGAAAGGACAAATCTATTTATCATAACTTATAAATAGTGAATTAAGTTTTGAAATGCAGGCATTCTTCATATACCTGGAGTTTAATTGTAAATATAAAGAGTTGAACACAGACTTCCAAAAGCATCCTTCAACTATTCACACATACCACTAATACACATGATCACACACATGTAGAAAAAATAAATAATAAGTAATATACATGCATTGAAAGCTATATGGACAATCCGATTGTTCGTTAATCTTTGATAATGAAAAATTTAATTGGTTAAAGAAACTTGACAATGATTGGGACAACTATTTTGCTAAGTGTTTGAAATACTGGCATAAGGAGCTTATGGAAATAGTATGGGGAGGGACTGCTATGACTACTTGTGAAATGTGGGAGTAAAAGGACACACACAAAGAGAAATAAGACAGTAAAAGTATGTAGAGTGGTAAAAAATAAAAGGATCTTTCAAGAGAGAAGGTTCCATGTTTTAAACTAGGAATGCAATTTGTAAAGGTCTAGCTCTAGGATTTAGCACAAGAAAACAATATTAACATTTCAACAATGAAAGTCTTATAGATTTGCAATGTGGTGCTTTGGGGGGACAGGATTGGAAAATTTGGTGTAAAGGATAAAGTAGATCCAAACTAATTTGTAGATATTTCATGTACATATTTAAATGTTTGTTTAATAAAGTTTATTACTTAAAATAAAATATTTCATGCTGAACCAACACTCATCTGGTTCAGCACGAACACTCTTAATATTGGTGATTATTTATCTTTTCTACATGTGTGTGGTCATGTGTATCAGTGGTATGAGATAGTGTGAATAGTCGAAAGGTGCTTGAAAGTCTGTGTTTCAAATTCCCTATATTTTACAAATAGTAAATTAGGAAGTTAAGCGGATGAAGTCAACCATTGTAAACAAAGCAGAACTCTCCATATGCAGTAGTGCCATCCTGTGCTAACCAGAAGTAATCAATGGATGCCAGAAGGCTTGTGCATAAAATGCCTGTCTAGTGCCTACTCATTCAATATTCCCAGACTAGTTTCTGGCTTGTGGCCATCATCAGTGAGGAGCCTTGGATCTGAGAGCACTGCACCTAGATCTTAGGATCTAATGCAGCCCTCCAGCACCCACGCTTTTAACTCTCTTTAACTACAAAACTATGAGAATGAAATTGAAAACACAATTAATATTTTCAATCTAAGCTCAATAGCTTATATAGTCATATGGGTTTTGAACTCGATTCAGCACCCATACATTTTGGTGTCTTTGGCTCTTTAACAACCATAGCCACCACTGTCCTATTAAGGGTAGGTTAATTGTTAAACCACTAAACATCACATGATCACTATCTCATACTAGCACATAATTGTTATTAAACAATTCAAAACAAAACAAAACTCTGGAGGGTTGCATTAGATCCAAAGATCTAGGTGCAGTGTTCTCAGATCCAAGGCTCCTCACTGATGATGGCCACAGAAGCCAGAGAGCTAGTCTTGAGATATTGGAGTGATCATGATCAGTAGATGGGGGTTTTATGCACAAGCCTTCCGGCATGCATTGATATTATATTGTTGATACAGAATGGCAACTTTTATATGGAAAGTTTTGCCTTGTTTTGAATTGTTTAATGGGAATTATGTGCTAGACACAGTGGTGGTCATGTGATGTTTATGAATCAACCCCTATCATTAAAAACATACTCAGTTGTATAAAACATATTCAAGGTAGATATAAATCCACCCCTTAAATTAAAGAAAAGTGTTATCAGCTACATTAAAAACTTTAAAGATTAGTAGAGTTATTATAATATAAAATAAATAATTAATATATAAAATAGGAAAAAATATCATGATTCAGAATTTTAAGAATTGTTTGAAATTAAAAATCTGTCTTTTATTTATATAATTTTTTAGTAAGCTTTTTTCTTTATTTTCTTATCGTTTTATTATTTAATATACAGTCTGAGCTTCATTAGTTAAAACACTTTTCTGTTTAATTGGAGAGCTTTGCTCTCGTTTTTCAAAAATATATTAATAAGATAATCTTATGTTTATTTGTGAGCAATAAAATGACATTTCAACATCAAAGCGGCAGAGAATAGGCACAACAGCAGCATATCTTTAACAGTATATACAATGAATTCCTTTTTTTTTTTGTAAAATGTTTAATTTTTGTGCTAGAGAACAAATATTGTGAAAATTAGTGAAATACTTCGTGATTACTTTATATTTTTTCAGACAGATTTTTAACTGGAAGAGAGTTTTTAAATAATATATATATTCGGCATCAAATAATAATGTTAAAAATAAAAAAGTTAATTTATCTTAAACGTTATCATTATAAATTTATTAAACGCACATTGATTACGTAAGTAATATTTACTGAGGCTATAATCTCGATAATATGCGTATAAAATGCGATAGTAGGGACCTCTGCAGGAGTTTTAGCCACAAGCTTACGCTATGGAAAGAAAAGCGTAAAAACGTGGTTAAACCTCGGGTTTTTTTCCCCGCTATGCACATTTTCCCCCCACCTTAGCGAGGTTATAGCCTCAGTAAATATTACTTAAACGTTATCAATATTTCTGATATATGAATTGAAACTGTAGCAGATTTTGATTTAATCTTTATTTAATATACAAGAAAATGTGATTTATTGTTTTGAAGATTAGTTTTAAAATAATGGTAAACTTAATAGCATTCAAAGTTGGCATCTGGAATAGATTTATAGACTTCTAATCTCTCTCTTTATGATGTGACTTTATACATAAGTTAAAAATTTAATTGTTTTTATTATATTAATAGAGTAGATATTTACTTTGCTGTTTATTAATCTTTAAACATGCTATTAGCTTTTAAATAACACATGGAATTAGTCTTTTATAATTATTAAAATTGACTAGACTAATTTCAGTGAAAAATGCATGAGGTAAAGCAATAACTTAATTGAGATAGATCTAATTTTAGACCAAATAAAACCTTGAAAATAAAATTATTTGAAATAATTACAAGTCTACAGTAATAAAAATTTCAATAAAAAGTATAAATATACACATTCTTAAAATATTTATTATTGAAGTGAATTATAAAAAAACTGAATGAAGTAAAATATATATCATACAAATAAAATACCATTATTCTGAAATCTGTGAATTCAAAAACTTCTATTTTTTTTAAGAGCTTTTTCAGGTCAGCCATAATAGCTTTTCAAAAATACACACAAATACTATGATTTCCATAGCGAACCCATTAACAAAAAGTAGAATTGTTAAAAAATCAAGTCAAAATGCGTTTGTCTATATGTTACGAATAGCTACATATATATATATAGATGCTCAAGTGTGCATAATACATAAAACCAAAAAACTTCCCATTCTTTACTAAAATCACAGGCTAAACTTTCTATAAAGTAGCGCCACTCAGTGCAAACCAGAGTAATCAATGGATGCAAGAAGGTTTGTGCGTAAAATCCTAGGCTCCTCACTGCCTCCCCCCCCAAGCTAGAAACTAGTCTGGGAATATTGGATGAGTAGGCACTAGATAAGGATTTTATGCACAAATCTTCTTGCATCCATTGACTATTCTGGCTTGCCCTGAGTGGCGCTATTGTATGGAGAGTTTCGTGTATATTTAAACAGCTTGTGTAAGCATAAAAAATGGTGATTATGCTTATGATAAAAGATTTTAAATATTTGCTTTCAAAACTAATGAGAACAGGAAACAAATTTAGTAAAACTATTAATATCTGCCCACATTTGCTTCAAAATGTATGCCTACATATTAGTTGTTCCCTTTTTTTACTAATCTTGAAAATATACGCATTAAAAGCACACATACAAGACTGTAAATAAATTAATGAACAAGCCCACATTATTCAGTAATTACTTTTAAGATAGATAAAATCAAATTACTGAAAGTTTAAGACATAAAACATCATATAATGTTTAAGCAACAAAATTGGTAGATTAGCTTTGATCCAGTGTCTTATCATTGGATTAAACGTCACTAAGTTACCTGAAAATTAATATGCTTAATTGACATAATTGACTATTTTTTATTTCATTTGTAATTTCCCTTTTTTTCGAGAAAAAACAATTGAAACTTTATCCAGTAACTTTTTTTTAAAGACATTTAGATTAGCTGATAATATAACAAACAAATCAGCGAAGGAAAATAAATAACAAATGGCTAAATAAGCCAACATATATTTTACAGCAAAAAGTGAAAGAAAAAATTAAATATATTAATAGACAAGCGTTAATTTTTTGATTATTATAGTCAAGCATTGGTGGTCGAGAGGTCACTGACAGCTGCTTTACAAGCAGTTGTCCCGCGTTAGCAAGGTTTGCTTCCCGGCTGATGCCATGACACATGAGAAAAAGAATTTTTTTTCATTATTATAAAAAAGGTGTATAATATATTTAATAGCTAAATCTAATAATAGTTTTTATTTAACATTTGTTTAAATTTGTAATAGTATTGTAAGTGTATTAAAGACATGAGAGCTTTGTAACGCTGGTGTATTTAATTGAAACTGCTTGATATTTTTGAAAGAAAATTTTAATTCAGGATTGTCAAAAACTAAGATAATTGTATTATGCCTGTAATAATTCATTTTTAAAAGTTACTCAAGTTTTTCACAATATCACAGTAGAAACTCTTGGTAAGAAATATATATATAATTTGTAAATAAACTTCAACCATATAACATTTCTTATTCAATCACACATACCCACACTCCCATATATATATGTCTAAATAAGCAATGTTGTAATTCAAACCTAAATCGAAAACTTTGTGTGCGAAAATATATTTGTAAAATAATATGAGCGCTATTGCACCTGACCGCAAAGCTACTTTTTACTTAAAAACAAAATAAAATTATATTACTCTGCAAGCGCTTTCAAGAGACATGCTCTCATCTTCATAGCTCTGAGTGAAGTAATTATATGCAAATTATGCAAAGTTCAAAGGTTAATTACTCCATTTCTTTGAGATTGCAAAGCATGTGTCTTACCACTAATCTTACAACTTCATTGCGATGGATTGCAATGCCATCAACCGCAAAGACACATGCTTCGCGATCTCAAAGAAATGGAGTAATTAACCTTTGAACTTTGCATAATTTGCATATAATTACTTCACTCAGAGCTATGAAGATGAGAGCATGTCTCTTGAAAGTGCTTGCAGAGTAATACAATTTTATTTTGTTTTTAAGTAAAAGTGGCTTTGCGGTCAGGTGCAAAAGCGCCTATATTATTTTACAACTAAATAAGCAATGTTAATTATTACAGTTTTGCTTAAGAATTATATATGTATAATATTTTTTGTTACAACATGTGTAGCAAATATCTGTAACAACAGCATTAAATCTTAAACCAGTCTTATATGTGATCAAATCTAAATAAATCTAATTGAAATATATTCCAAGACAACAGACCAAACCTTCACAAAATATATATTTTACCCATTGTTGTATTTATAAATGTATATCCCATACAGAAATAGAACTGTTACAAACAACATACAAAAAATCTACAAATAGATATTACAATTTCAGAGTGTGACATCTGTTACACTCAACTATTCACAAATCGTAATGCATTTTCAAAATAAATAACATATTATTTATTTTTTTAAAAAAAGATGTTATTTAAGAGTAAATAAATTTTATAATTTTTCACTTCCAAATCATAATGTATGTTTGTAGACTTGATTATATAAAATTTGCAGTATTTGCACCTACTGTTTGGAATACATGTTTAATAATGCTTACTCTGTTGATGAGATAAAACATATATCATTTTAGGATAGAGTTTATTATTTTACAACTCAATCCCAGCTAGCTATATTTAGATTTGAAAGGATATGAATTAGCCCTCCTATTATTGATTAACAAAGATTACTACCTTTAGTTATTATTTATATATTTTGAAATAAGACAACATTGTACCATATTTAATCACTTATATAAAAATAAAATTTTGAAAATTGATTACTATAGCGTTCATATCTGATTAATTTAATAAAGGGCAATGTGTTTTGTATAGAAACTGTTTGCATATATGCTCTACTGAGACAATACACATACCAAACTGAATAAGAATAAGCGAATCAATGAGTTTCATTTTTTCTCCCTAAAAAATCAAAAATAAACAAACAAAAAAATAATATATTTGAAAACATGAAAATAATATAATTTATTTAGAAAATAAACTTTCTGGAAGAAATTAAATTCGAAATGAGAACAAATACAATTCAGTAATAAACTGATAATAACTGACAGCAATAGCTTCATAAAAATTTTAAATCCAAAAAAAATATTTGTTTCCATGTAGTAGTTGATGCTAATAAATGCAAATGAATGCAAATTTTAATTCTACACAATGGATAAAATTAATTACATTTGACAAAATAAGCACAAAGTCAAACATATTAATTTAAAAAAGCTATAGGTAAGCCATAACTATCAGTATTTTTAACAGCACTGCATGATGTTGCTATAATATAAGAACAGTTTTCAAAATAAATTATTTTAATGTTTTTAATTAAATTTGTTTGTTTTTTCAATCAGTAGTTTTCAGCTATGCATACTGTGGCCGCCAGGTGACACTGTGGAACCACCAAGAAGCCTGCAAGTGATAAATTTCTATGCAAAAATGGCTGAAATCGATGGAAAATTAAAATCATTATCTGTTATAAAAATATATATTATTTTTTTTGTTTATTTTCTAAATAAATAATATTATTTTTATAATTTACATATATTTTATTTTTTATGGATAAAATGAAATGATCAATAAGCATATTCTGGTACAGTTTAGTAAATGTCTGGCGGCTCTACAAATGAATAGACAACAATGCAAAGTTTCACTTTTCTATGTCTAATACTATACACATATACACACAATGTGTATTTTGTGCAGTGTTTTTAAGTATAAATATAATTAACTTTTTTTGCTGGAAAACAGGTTAGTTGTTAGAATACTAAGACCAAACAATAATTTTTGATCATCCCTGGTAGCAATTTTCCAATGATTGCAATCTTGTATCACAAATTACTTTAGAATCTCAATTTTAGAGCAATATCTTTATATTAATGGGATTTTTACATTATTAAGATACATATTTGTCTTAATTTAATATTCTATAAAAATCATTTTAAAAAAAAACCCTGAGATCGTGTGCACTGAGAGAAATGACTGCAAAAGAAAAATAAAGATTTACTTCATCATTAATAATCCACATGCCATTAATAGAAAAGACACGTTTCTCTATTTCTAAGAAGTAGTCAAGGTGATTGCTCTGGATATAGTAAAAATTGTTTTACATATGGAGATTAATTTGCATATATTAGCATACATCAACAATACCACAATGTTTTTAACTCTTCGGCTATGAATATGAGGTTAAAAGACCTGAAAAGCACTAAGCCTGATATTTAAATTTGATATTTCTAACTTCACCAATGAGTGTTCGAAGTGTGGTATAATTACTAATAAGACATATTTTAAATATCTTTTCATTATCCATTTTATAATGAAATGAATATAAAATCTCTTCTATATTCCTGATTATATGTTTAATAATAAAATAAAAACTCAAAGTCTACATTTGTATTTTAAAGTACTTTAAATATTGGAAAATTGTCAAGCGTTGTTAGCCGAGAGGTCATCGCACCCACCTTGCAAGCAAGTAGTCGGTTGCAGACGGGTGTGGGTTCGCATCCCGGCCAATACTATGACATATGAAAAAAAAAAAATATTGGAAAATTATTTATTTTTTAAAAAATTTAAAGAATGTTAGAAATCAAAATAATTTTTAATCAAAACTTTACACTTAGCTATTTGTTTTCCAATCTTCATTTATTTAATATTTATTATTTAATCTCAAAAAGAGAGAGGGGAGGGGATAGTACATTCAGAAATGAAGACTTTTATCATCCATAGTAGATTTTTAAACAATTAAAAGTCTATTTTTATATTATTTAAAATTTTAACTTTCAAACTATAATAGTTAATTATTTCTTATGTAAATATCAACATGTAGTACTTTAGATATAATGGTTCAAAAATGTTAAAACATTTTTAACAACAAAAACAGGGTTGAATTTGTAATAAAGAAATTTTACTCAATGTTGAGTGCTTTCGATACTGAGTATATCATAATCATAACATTATGTGACTAAAGAAAGTTAGAATCTAGATTTAAAGTTATTTTTGAATATTAAATAATAGATCTCAACTTCCTTTAGTCACATAATGCGATGATTATGATACTATTCAGTAGTGAAAGCACTCAGCTTTATATAAATTTTCATATTACAAATTCAACCTGTTTTGTTGTTAAAAATATTTCAGCAACTTCTGAACCATTACAATTATTGCAGAAAAACAGGGTAAAAAAAAAAAAATTCTAGAATTATTTTAGATATAGTAATTCAAAGTTGTAATTATAAATTTATTAGAGGCACATTGGTTACGTAAGTAATATTTACTGAGGCTATAACCTCGATAATATGCGTATAAAATGCGATAGTAGGGACCTCTATAGGTGTTTTAACCACAAGCTTACGCTATGGAAGAAAAGAAGGGAACTATCGCATTTTATACGCATATTATCGAGGTTATAGCCTCAGTAAATATTATTTAGATATAGTAATAAATTTTATCAAAATCTCATTATTTCATCTATAATTTCATGTACTTTTAAAAAAGCTGTTGTAATAATAATGAGAGATCTATAGAGTTGGCAGAAGAAAAATAAAGAAAAATTGGTCAGAAAAAAATAAATTAGAATGGGGGAAAAAATATTAGGAGAGAAACATGGAAGTAAAAAAAATACTCAAATTCTACTAGAAGAAACTATGACAAATAAAAAAAAAGCAATAAATATAAAACAAAAAGAGAAGACAATTCAATTGTTGGCCTAGCGGTTAGCATAGCTGCCTTCCATGCAGCAGGCCCGGGTTCTCTTCCTGGTCAATGCATTTGTAATATGAAGAAAAAAAGAGAAGACAATAATAATAACAATATATATATAAAATGAATTACTCATTCATCCCTAATCTATACATCAAAATATTACCACAATATTTACTTTAAATATAGGCTTTATAATAAAAAAAAAATTGTAATTAAATGTTTAACCCAATAATTAGTTGCATAAAATATTCTAAAAACACTTTGTTATTTACAAGTATATATAAATTTGAGATTTAAGCTATGATCAAATTTATATTATAAATAGTTTCAAGATTTTTTCCTCTCTGTCGTACATTACAAACAGAAAGAATGATCAATGAATTAGCAATAAAATCTTAATGACAATAAAAAAATTAGTCTAACACTTTCAATGAGGTTTTGTTGATGAATGAATATATTTTAAGCTGGCCATTTTTTTTATAGTAAAAATTTGATAATATTCTTTTTTTTACTGTTGAAACTAAGAATGAAATAATTATTTGACATTAAGACAGTTTTGCGTAAAACTTTGTTTTAAAACTGAGTTAAGTTTAATAAAATTTGCTTAAAATATGCTGTACAGAATTACAAAAAAAATAAAATAATAATAATTACTATTATTCTCTCAAACAATGAATATTGCTACGTTATATTAAATAAACTAAAACCGACTCGTGTTAAAGCAAACAGATATTCTTCAATAGGAAGTCTCATTAATATATGATTTCTCTCAAAAACAGATATGTATTGAGAATAGAACTTGGTATATTATCACAATATTCCCAATTAATGAAGAATATTTTGGTGTTTAATAATGAAATTTCTACAATCATAAGATAATCTAGTTTTAAAATAGGCAAAACTCTCTCCATACAGTTATGAGCAAGCATGGAAGATAGTGATCATGTGATAATCTAGTTTTGTTATAATGTGGTTCAAAGATTAAGGAATATATACAAAAAGTTTTCAGACTTCTGAATATGTTATTAAACAATTCAAAACAAAGCAAAACTCTCCATATAGTAGTGCCATCTTGTGCTAACAAGAGCAATCAATGGATGCCAGAAGGCATGTGCATAAAATCCCTATCTAGTGCCTACTCATCCAATATCCCCAGACTAGTTTCTGGCTCGTGGCCTTAGATCCTAAGATCTGGGTGCAGTGCTCTCAGATCCAAGGCTCCTCACTGATGAAGGCCACAAGCCAGAAACTAGTCTGGGGATATTGGATGAGTAGGCACTAGATAGGGATTTTATGCACATGCCTTCTGGCATCCATTGATTGCTCTTGTTAGCACAAGATGCCACTACTATATGGAGAGTTTTGCTTTGTTTTGAATTGTTTAATAACAATTATGTGCTAGTATGAGATAGTGATCATGTGATGTTTAGTGGTTTAACTTCTGAATATGTTGATGCTTATTGTTGTAGTATCAATATTTTGCTTGAGGGTGGTATGCCATATCTACATAATATAAGTAGTGGTATCTGGATAAATTATTAGGGCTATAACAGTAGGTAATACTGACATGAAAAAAGCCAAAAATTTTATTTAAATTTTTGCTCATGCAAACTTAAATTTTAACATATATATATATATATATAGAGAGAGAGAAATAGATGCATAGATAGATGGGTCATTGGATATGTAGATAATAAAATAGATTAATAAAAGATAGATATAGATGAGTGGATTGACAGATATATAGGCTTGTACTTATTTTCAATAATTAAAAAGTTGATTGCCTATTATTTTTAAAAAAATATTTAATTAGCATCATACTCTCATATCAGAGCAACTAAATTATTTTGATATAAATATTTGTAATTTGCTTATTATAAAGAATACAAAAAAATAGCAAAGAAATAAAACAATTCCTTAAATTAGTCTGGAAAATTATGATATATTTGGTAAATTTAAGCTTATTGATTTCTGTCAATTCCCTGATAATAAACAATGAGAATACAGTTAAAGTAGTATGTTATTGCTGTTCATCTTATCTCTCTATCTACTTATATATACCATGCAATTATGTTATATTAAATACTTATTTAAAACAACTTCAAGAAAGAAAAATACATGTATTATTTAAGAGAGAAATAAACTTTTTTAAATCTTTTTTGCATTAATAAATCTGTTTCCCAATTTTTCTGCATTAATAAATATACAATTAAAGGATTAAATTCATGCAGTAGCTACTTATAAACCTTCAGAGCTATATATAAACTAATATAATTTCTGTCAATAAATGAAAAAGTATAGAATGGATACATGTACATTTTAGTTTGGATCATATATAAGCATTTAACTTATTGATGTATCACAATGCAGAGTGTGACATATATTTTTTCATAATTTCAGATAACTATAAGCTCTTCTAAAATCACTATAATTAATCAGAAGAAATGGCTGAGCCTCATATTTAAAAATTTCTGAATATTAAATTAGTCTTCAATTAATAGATATAAATATAAATTGTGATAGCTGAATTATAGATGAAATTCATGTGAAATCTATTGAAAACTCTCTAGATGTTTTCAATAACATCCACATGAATTTCATATTTAGATATCACAGTTTATATTTACAGTACCAATATTTTATGAATTATGTCTAAAGTTCACATGAATAATTAATAGAGTATTGTTTTAATAATACTTTTTTAATTACTAACGTTCAAGTTTCTCTTTTAAAATGACAACTGTTTAATTACTAATCTGCAAATGCTTCAACTGGTTTGACCTTAGAAATGGCCTATCAGTGGTTGTATGTGATATTTACAATTGTAACAATACATCTTCATTGAATAGAACACGCAAAGTGAATAAACAATAAAGAACTTCTAAAAAAAGTATTTTGGAATAAACTTAAGCATGGTTTTATGGAAAAAGCAGGACTTATCATTAAAAAAGTGGCTGGAGGCAGAATATAATGGAGAGAGCTACAATTATGTAATATGTAATATATGCGGGATTCGAACTCAGACTTTCATATGACCCACAACTCTCAGTGCCATCATATATTGCTGATCCACCTGATCACACACATGTTGAAAAGATAAATAATCACCAATATACATATTTTGTGCTAAGCCAGCACTCATCAGTTAGTTAATTTTCATACTTTAATGGACAGGCTCCAAATTACTCCAACCCACAACTCTTCAGCCTCCCATTTCATTAAAAATCTGATGATGGAATAATCAAAGTCATGCCAAGGTTGTCATTCTACCCATGTTGACATTCAGTCATTTTGACCCCTCATGTATAGGAGAATAATCCATTTATACATACATATGCAAAGAATGACAACCTTGGCACTAATGTGGGCTTTGAACATTCCATTATCAGATTTTTAATGAAATGGAAGGCTGAAGAGTTGTGGGTTGGAGTAGTTTGAAGCCTATCCATTAAATTATGAAGATTGGCTATCTTAATATAAAGCTGAGTACTGATTGTATATATGTATGGAGATGGTAATCTGGACCAACTGACGAGTGCTGGTTTAGCACAAATTACATATATTGGTGATTATTTATCTTTTCAACATGTGTATGATCAGGCGGATCAGCAATATAAAATGGCACTGAGAGTTGCGGATCGTGTGAAAGTCTGAGTTCGAATCCTGCATATATTACATATATAAATGCAGGTGTAAGCTTATACAATGGATTAATTATGGAATATGTATAAGTCTTTTTAAAAATATAAATTTGCAGTAGAATAGGATTTAGACAGTAATGCAAGATGTCAAGTAAACAGACTAAAAGTTGGGTCACCAAAAGTTGTATTGGTGATTTGTATTGGTTTGTGTAGCAAGCCAATTTTTTAATTTATCTTTAACTTTTTGTTATTCTTTATCTTGTCCTTTTTCTGTATTTACAATATATACATTTATTTATGAACGACTACCATAATAATGTCATTTTAATATTAAAGAAGATATTCGATATACATAAATAACAAATATTCTAAATAGGTACATTCGGTTAAGATCAGCTCAATAATCCAAAAATAGAAATCACCTTAGTGTTTAACAGTGGGTAAAAAGATTCCTATGTGATTTCAATTGCTCTTCTAATTTTCTTTTGAGATGGCCTGAATAATTCCAAGAATAAGATGAGCAAGGAGAAGAAAGTAAAACTTAAATACTTTATCCTCTTTATTTATAAGACAAAATAAGCAAAAAAATTTAATACTAATTTCATGGGTTATATTTAACTATGAAGAATCTCAATGTAAATAAATAATTAAAACATATATCAGAGACAATTGGATTTTCCACAGACGACACTACCCTAAAAAAATTTAAGTTTAGGTTGCATTACGTTTTTTTACTTACAAGTGATATATTAAAGTGAGATTCCTTGTTATTATTTTAAATAAAAAATTACTGAAGCTGCCCCTATCGGCATTTTTTTAATTTATATTTTGAAAAACTTCCATGAACCATTTTCCTTTTATTTCTAATTTACCTTTTGATGAAATAAATCTATATGACTTGATTGATGTAAGCTTTGGCCATATGAAGTAGATGAAAAGGCATTTGATTCTTATAAACATTTTTGAGGTGATTGGATTTCATGGACCACCTGAGATTAGAATTGATAAACGTGTATAGCAGGATGATTCTATTTCTCCATAAGCTTTTATATCAATTTTAGAGGATTGCTTTTTGTGGATTGAAATGGAAAACTGAGAGAATAAAATAAATAGGGATTGTTTAGGTCATCTAGATTTTGCAGGTGATGTAATTGTTTTTACAAGTAATTCTTAAACTTCAGAAAATGTTACCAGATGAAAATAAGAAAGTAGGAGGAAAGATAAATGCTAAACATATTCATGCTTAGTGAGTTTTCACATAAAAAAAATTACAAAAACAACAAAATAAAAGAAGCTATTAACCACAAATACACTAGTCAGATTATTAATACAGAAAAAAAAAATGAAGGAAATTAATTATAATGCTTTTAGTGGAAATAACTCAGTATTAAAAGAAAATATGTCTATATGTGTGGGGGGAAAAGTTTTTTAATCGACTCACATTCTTTACATACATATCTAAGATTTGAATGTTTAACCACATAGTAAGGTATAAGGAATTAAAGTGGAATACATGGGTGAGAGATATAAGGAATTAAAGTGGAATACATGGGTGAGAGATATAAGGAATTAAAGTGGAATACATGGGTGAGAGATATAAGGAATTAAAGTGGAATACATGGGTGAGAGATATAAGGAATTAAAGTGGAATACATGGGTGAGAGATATAAGGAATTAAAGTGGAATACATGGGTGAGAGATATAAGGAATTAAAGTGGAATACATGGGTGAGAGATATAAGGAATTAAAGTGGAATACATGGGTGAGAGATATAAAGAATTAAAGTGAAATACATGGGTGAGAGATATAAGGAATTAAAGTGGAATACATGGGTGAGAGATATAAGGAATTAAAGTGGAATACATGGGCGAGAGATAAAAGGAATTAAAGTGGAATACATGGGTGAGAGATATAAGGAATTAAAGTGGAATACATGGGTGAGAGATATAAGGAATTAAAGTGGAATACATGAGTGAGAGAACAAGCAGGTAGCATTGACATTATGGAAAAATATGAAAAGATTAAAATGGAGCTGAGTTGGATATATTGCTAAAAGATTAATCACAAATAAGCAAGCTGAAAGCATAGACTGAATCACAAGAAGTATAAGACCTAGAAAGAGGCCAGGTATGAAATGAAAGGATCAAATAAGAAAGTGTATTGAAAAGTTCTGGAGAAAAATGCCATGAATAAGTGAAACAGGCTTAAACATGGAAAAATCCTTGTCCTGCATTGAATCAATAATGATTAAAAAGATTTATTACTATGTTGATAAAATATAGAAAGACATATATCAACTATGCCAAAACTTTTAACTCATCTGTTATGAGGTGTAGTTAAAGTTTTCATTTAAATTTCCATTATATATTATAAGTGTGTATTGTTACAAGTTTGAGTTTAATCATTTCCCCAACTGGTGAAAAAAAAAAGAGAAGACATGAGTAATCTATTTTAAACCGGTAGTTATTTTTACCAATTCAAATTACTCATCAATAAAAAAAACACTTCCTGATCAGTCAGTGTTATGCACAGTCCTCTATACATCTTAAAAATAATATGGGGAGTATGTAATCTTTTATTAAACCACTAAAATGTCACATGATCACATTTTTTATGCTCATACAAGATTATAGTTAACTAAAAATGTAAAAGGTGATTGTTGAAGGGTTGCATTAGATCCAAAGATCTAGATACTATGCTCTTAGATCCACTGATGAAGGCCACAGGTTATAAACTAGTCTGGAGGTATTCACAATATAGGAATTTTGATGCACAAACCTTCTAGCATCCATTGGTTATTAAGGCTTGCACCAGGTAGCACTACTAAATGGAGAGAGTTGCTACTGTTATAATCTTTTATATTAAATAAAAGATGAATGTTAAACATGATTCTAATATTATATGATTTATGAAAAAATAGATTTAAAAAAAAAAAACTAAAGTCTAGTAAACATTTATACCTTCCAATTGTTGCATTTGGTAGTATTAATTATAATATTGCATCTAACCTGTGATTTTCATGTAACAATATATACTATCTTTTGTTTTGTCTATCATTAGGAATAAGTGGCATTAAAATAAACTTTTAATTGCAGTAAATAGATATATTAGAACTCATTATGACTGGAACTGCAGTTTATTAAATAGTTGATAACTTCTATGCAATATATACTGTTTTATTTTAGATGTGTAGAACTAAATCATACATTTAAACATTAAAACAGGCAAAACTCACTATATGTATTTCCATTCACTGCAAGCTAGAGTAACCAATGGATGCCAGAAGGCTTGTGCATAAAATCCCCATCTAGTATCTACTTATCCAATATCCCCAGATTAGTTTCTGGCTTGTGGCCTTCATCAGTGAGGAGTATTGGATCTGAGAGCACTGCACCTAGATCTGAGTGGCAATACGTATAGTGAGTTATGTCTGTTTTAATAACAGTTATAAGCAAGCATAAGAAATGGTGATCATGTGACATTTAAACATTTTATAACTTAATTATGTCTATTGGCATTAGCTTTTCTTAGATGTTTCTAGATTAAACATTATTATGCAATGCTTCCATATTTGATTTTTTATTTTAATTAATGTCCAATATCTCTTAATATTTAATTTCACTTAATATACTATATTAATCTCATGAATTCATCTATGTATGAATATATGATATTACAGCCAATATATATTTGTTTTTTTTTCATAATACAACCTCTATTACTTTTAAAAGCATTAACTATAACATTGATAAATAGTCTCCATAGGTAATAAAATGTGACTATTTATTTATTTAGTACAGGGATTTTTAAACAGACAAATTAACATTAACGAACATCATCATGAAATCTGAAAAGATTTCAACCAGGAGACACAGTCACTATTAGTTTTATTGATTCCTTCAATTTCTGCCAATATATCTATAGATTTCACAGACCTTGATTATATGGTTCAAAATTTGTGTTTGACCACACCTACTGTCAAAATCCATTTATGAAGCACATAAGAGCAGTAATTATAGGAAATCCTGAATATCTTAATGAAACTCCAGTAATATCTAGACAAATAAAATTCAGCTAAATTTATTTTCAGCTGTTAATGAGATTCCAACAACATCTAGTTAAGGTAAAATCCATCTGGCTTTATTGCTGAATCTGTAAAAATATTTTTGAGCACCCATAGGGTGCCAAAATCACCCTAATAAGTATGCCACACTTTGTTACAGATAATATAATTTTTTAGATGAGAATACATTCTTTAATTAGTTACTACCATAATTTCTACTGTTCTAAGTCGCATTAAATAAATTTCATCACTTAACATATCACATTATAAATGCATAGCTTATTGGAAAATTGCAACTGTCTATGCTCGTGTCATTAAACTTAATGTTATAAAAGACTGATTAACTGTTGCATCCTAAAAAAATCTATGTGTTCCCCAATCTGACATTGAAACAAAATTAAATTATCCATTAAGCTATAAAGCTTTATTCTTATTTCTGTATGGTTTATCATATGTGTAGAATTGTGGATTCAAGAATTTCTGATTTGTCAGTTGAGTAAAATTGAGAAAAACTCTGATTTTTGCTTTAGTGAAACTTGTGTTCAATGTGCAAGTTGGATGTTCAAGTAACCATATAATTATATTATTATTATTGTTATTATTATCACTGTACTATAATTATAAATGAGCCATTCATTTTATATTTACATATTAAACAACCAAACATCACATGATCACTATTTCTAGGTGCAGTGCTCTCAGATCCAAGGCTCCTCACTGATGAAGGCTCAAGCCAGAAACTAGTCTGGGGATATTGGATGAGTAGGCATTAGATAGGGATTTTATGCACAAACCTTCTGGCATCTATTGATTACTCCAGCTTGCACTGAGTGGCACTACTGTACGAGAGTTTTGCTAGTTTTTATATTTACATATGTAAAAATGCATATATATATTCATCTATCCTATACATTTTTAACTATAGATTTATTTAGTTTATTTTAGATAATATCTTTATTAACAAAAAATACATTATTCATACTTCATAATATATAAATTTTGATTTACAAATATTTCATTACACAAAGTCTTATCTTTAAAATTTAGATCATTGTTCTTAAATCTTATTTCCATATTTTACACAAAGAAAATTCAGTGCTTAATCACATTGCTTCTGATACTTTTTTAGGAGGTATCTTAGGTCCATTAATATATTTGTTTCCATTCAGTTTCTAATTTTCTATCATCTCTTACTTGTTTTTCTTTTTCTAAGTTTATAAGCAGAATGTGAAATACTTGAATTCTTCATCCTTATATTCTTCAAACAAATGAAGAAAAAAATTCTCTTTGGCCTTTACAAATAAACATATAAACTTCAAGTTCATATTTAATTTTGTTTAAGTAAGTCATTATCGGTAGGAATCATGCATTTTTTTTTAAGTGTCATAGCATCGGCCGGGACGCGAATCCGCAACTCGGGCAACTGCCTGCAAGTGCAAGGCAGTCACGCTGACCTCTCGACCACCAATGCAAGTCAAGGGGGAATCATGCATTTTATGGAAATTCTTCAAAAACTTTCACTAATGACATTTCTCAAGAGTATTGTATATTATTTGTTTTTGTCAAATCATTATATTTAATAACAAAAGGGTTAAATTTAAATCATCCTGCCCTCATGCTATGAATAAGCCCCCATAAAATTATCTTCTTTCATTTTCGATTTGATTAATTATATTCACATTTGTTAATGAAGGAAATAAAACACTGACTTTGTGTTACATTAATAAACTCCTTGCAGAAATAGTGATGTAATAATGAAATCATTTGTAGGTTTGATAATTTTCCTCAAGTATATATTTTTTCTATCTATTTTATTTATTGTTATAATAAATAAATTCATCTACGAGGCATAATAGTTAATGAAATCTATTATTTCTGCAATAAATATTATTCTCTATATAATGTCATAAAAATTTATAACGGAAAGATTTTAATTTTTTTTTTTTTTTCAATTATCATTTTATTTAAATATCTAGTCTTACCAGTTTTTGACATTTAGAGGGATTCTCAAAAACATAAATGGCGTTGCCAGATATTTAGATGAAAAACTTAGGGCAGGGAATGGAAAGGGAAGGTAAAGTGACTAACAGGTTTCTCTGGGTAAGTAAGAGATTCCTGATTCGTATAAGGAGAAGTCACAGTGCATCAGATCATATCACATCTATATTAATTAATTGCTTTGCAGCAGATTTCTTAATTGAATAGGATCCATTATCCCTTTGGAATTTATTCAAGATATCTAATACCATATGAAGATTATAAAAATTCTGGTAAATTATTATTATATCATTGATAAAAGTGATTACTGCGATCTTTACATTCAAATGAGGTAGCTAAAGATAGATTTGCCTTTCAATTTCTTTCATTAATGCATCTATATATACATCATAAAAAGCAATATCATTAGTGATGAGCCTTGTGGAATTCTTCTATCTGATGTAAACAAAAAAAATTCTCATAATTTTTTTTATTGATATTCTTTTCTATTGACGGGACCAAGATTTATGCTATAGATTTGTGTAGAACCAGATAATTGTTATTTCAATAAAGTGAATAAAAACTAGGCTGAAAAGTTCTTAATTTGTTATTTTTATAGAAAGCATTATTAATAAATAAAAATAATATTCTTAAATATATTTTATCACCCTCACCCAGAATTTAAAGCCTTTTTAAGGTAACTATCATATTCTTCACATAATTTTTTTCCCAACTTTATGACAATTTCACATTTTTTAGCAATAGAAAAATATTTATGTGAAATGTTAGCATGCGATAATTCATAAATATTAAGAAAAATCTTATTTTAAATTTGCTTTGAAATTATCTGACTTATTAAAATTACTAATCTTATGCATAATGATTAATAATACGAATAAGATAAAACTTTGTTATCACTATAACAACGATTATTTCAAAAATGTTATATCAAATTATTTATTAAGAAAGCAAATTAGTTAGTTCTGTTCTTTAAATAAAATTAAAAAGTAAAAAAGGATAAATTGCGTTTTAATATTTGCAATTATCTTATTGACTCAAAAAAGAAAGTCTATTGGGCTATTATTATTATTAATATTATTATTATTATTATTATTATTATAACAATAATAACAGTAATAATAATAATAATAATAGTAGTAGTAGTAGTAGTAATAATAATAATAGTAGTAGTAGTAATAATAATAATAATAGTAGTAGTAGTAATAATAATAATAATAATAGTAATAATAATAACAACAACAACAGTAATTACAGTAATAATAATAATAATAATAAATACATTTGATCATTGTGAGTAGTGGGTTTGGTAGTGATTAGAACCTAACTTAACAATAATTTAGACCTTGATATTTTTTTTATAAATAAAAAAAATAAAAGACTAATACAAAAATATGGTTCATCATCATCATCAAACATTATCAATCCTCCGCAGGATGAAGATCTCTCCAAGTTCAAACCATCTCCGATCTTTAGCTTCTTTTCTCCACATCACCCATGCACACTTTCTTATTTCATCCATCCATCTCACACAAACACACACATATATGACATATTCAGCTTGCATTTAAAATATTCCTTAATAACACGATTAAATTTTGCGGTATTCTATTATAAATCTATTTATGCAGATGTAAGCAACTCTCCTCTGGTTCATTTCCGGATACTGATCTTTGTCAGTGATAAACCAGATGGGCATCTCAGATTAGATTCAAAACATAAGAGTAGGCTTTAATGGCATAATAAAATTAAAAGGTGATCCTAAATTAAGTTTGTAATCCAAATTTCCTTATTGATAAAAGCCAATAACCAAAAAATTATCTTTTTACACATATATATTGTAAGAGATTATAGCTTAATATTTATGTGTAAAATTAGTATTGATTAGTAAGTTTTAAATGGCTTAACTTCAGACTTTATTGTATATATATATATAATGATAAACTGATATCTCAATTCATTTTCATGGACACCAATTCTAATTGGCACACTTTGCAAACAAGATATACAAAATAAAAACAAACAAATAGTGATTGTGGAGTCAAATTGGAAATGTAAAAAGAAAAAAAAAAAACATCAGATATGGACTTGGAAGCAGAAATAAAATAGAAGAGTAGGTAATACTTTTTTATGAATTTTATAACATATTTGTAATTATAAATTTATTAAACGCACATTGATAAGTAAGTAATATTTACTGAGGCTATAACCTCGAGAATATGCGTGTAAAATGTTTGTGGTTAAACACCTGTAGAGGTCCCTACTATTGCATTTTACATGCATATTCTCGAGGTTATAGCCTCAGCAAATATTACTAACATATTTGTTGTAAATTCATTTTTAAGCATATAGATATGATTGAATAAAATTCACAGAAATCATATTGATTATATTTTTGATATTCTGTTACATCAAAATGTAATTTTAAATAGCATATCCAAAGGAAAATTGTAAGATAGATCATGAATTCTTAATGTACAAATTTTAGGTAAAGCTGAAAATGATACAATATAGAGAACATACCTATAGCTTTAGAAATAACATCAACAATTAATTTGAGGTTTAAGGTATAATTGGTGATAATTTGATGAATTGTGGATGGAAGTGATCAAAACAATTAAATGTTAATCAAAGAAAAATTTAAATAGGATAAAATAGTCATGAAAATCAAAATGAATGATAGAAGACATAGTGGTAACTGCCAAAATAAGGGACGAAAAGCAAAAATTAAAAAAAAAAATAAAGCTCTTATAATGAAATTGAAGTGAAAAATTTATAAGATCAGGGAAAGTTAAGGTTCAATATTATAACAATATTGTTCAAGTCATTGAAAATGGAAACAAACTTTAGGAATATTTTTCAGAGAATTCATAGATCAAAATAAAGTTTCAACCATGAATAGATTTGTGGAAAAGATTGAGATTACAATTAAAATAACAAAAACTATACATATGGAATAAATATAAAAAAGACCATACCACAATGGCTTTAGCCAAGATACTTTTAATAAGATATATTAGTCAAGCGTTGTTAGCCAAGAGGTCAGCACAGCTACCTTGCAAGCAAGCAGTTGGTTGCAGACGGTTGTTGCAGGTTCGCCTCCTGGCCGATGCTATGACATATGAAAAAAAAGATATATTATATGGAAAAACCCTTAACAATGCATGATAAGCTCAAGTTATCCCTGGGATTATTACCAAAAAGAAATACTCCTAAAGATAATTACATCCAGGAAAACTGAAAAAGCATAAATAGAACTGATGTATGTCAATTAATTTGGAATAACAAAATCATTTCATATTTCTATACCATAAAAAATATTGCCAGAGTGTTAGCTATCATATTATCTATGTAATCCATGCAAGATTATGACGAAAATATTGAGTTTCACATTAAAAAGAACATTGAACAATTCTAATCATTGAAAAGAATAGGAAATAGTAGAAAGAAGTCTATATCTGTTTTATCGATTTCAACAATATCTCTGTTTTAGTTAACTATGGTAAATTAATAAATATTCATTGTTTATGAAATTTCTTTATACAGAATTAAAAGCTATAGTTAACACAAGCTATGGGGAACAGAATACAGATATATAAAAATTATATTATTATTGTTTTCATTAAAAAAATATTTGCTTTAATTCATCTAATAAAATTCAAAATAATAGTAACATTATTTATTATAATGATATTTAACAAATATTTTATTTATATAGCGCGATGTTATAAATCGTAATAATAATGGTAGATTACTCCACTTCTGTCTTTTAAAAAGACTTTATCTTGTCTTTGGAGAGTATTCATTAAAAAGCGTTCGATCTGTAACGCGCATGTGCAGTGGAGTAATCTATTATTATAATGATATTTGCAAAGTGGCCATCAGTTGTCAGAGCTGTACTCAGATTATTGATAGGCTTCATAGATAGCAAATAGTGGAATGACTTTCAGATATAAGGGTTAATTATGAAAAACAAGTAAACAATTTATGACCATGAGTAGCTTCCTTTTGCCTTGCAGAATAGTTTGTTGGTTCATCAAAGACTAGATACTACTTCAATATAATATTTTTTATCTCCATATTATTTTCCTCAATTACTTAAGTTATTATAAGATTTACTCTTGATGATCATCATTTTCCTATACTAATTGTATGTTTGTGGAACTACATATCCATCCTTTAATAATATGATTCCATTTCCCCTTCCCATTTTTTAAGCTTAATCCCTTGGAAATTAAAAAAAACCAAATGACAAATAGAGGTTTAGTAAGAAGACACTCCTTTCTTATGATCTTTGCTCAAAGCAAATTGGATGAATATAAGATAGGAGATTTAATTTGTCTAAGATTATATATTTAAGCAGCCCTATTTAGGAAACCCCTGTTGTGATCTAAAAATGGTCTGTCTGATACAATATTCCTAGGTTGTCAAAATTGGCAATTATTTATTAAAACAATATATATAATAATGGTAACATCAAAGCAGTGGTAAAATTAAAGATACATATTCTAATTTTTTTCTAAATGTGGATACATAGAATGTGTCAACTTTACTTAATATAATTCTTTAAGATCAGAATGGAGGACTGTACTAGTCATTAAAGAGCTGTCAAGACTTAAGATCAATATTGCTACTCTCAGTCAAACTTGTCTCTTAGAGGAAGAATGTATAGATACAATTTTTTTTTTTGGAAAGGCAGATTAGTCAGTGTGAATGTATTAGATTTTCTTCATCTAATTTAGTGCCTCCTATTTGTGAATTTCCTTTTTTATCAGTGAAAGGTTAATGTTGTTAATGCATCCATCCTACACGAGATAAACTACCGACACAACTTGATCTTCCCAACAATCAAATCATCACGCGGTTGAGACATTGTGTCTTCAAACCCAAATATATTGATTTCATATTAAAATACAACCTGACATCTCTACCCACAAATCATTTTTTAGTGATACAGAGGATCTTCCAGCAGCTAGACATTCAATGTAGCCTTTGCAGGTCTCAAGAGGAAATGTTACATCTCTTCTACTCCTGTTCCTATATGGGTCAGCTGTGGGTCATGATAGTGTCAAATGTACCACCAAACAGTAGGGTTGATCTTTCACTAAAGAAAGCACTTAAGACCGACATCTTTGCAGTCATCAGGATGGTGATCTTCATTCTCTTCACAGTGTGGCTGATGATGTGCCATATAGTCTTCAAGCAGTCCAACCTCAATTTTTGGACAATTTACAGGAACACTATGGGAAGAATGAAAAATAGAGACCATCTTCTGACATCCAAAAGTTTGCACAAAGATACCTGGGTGCATCATTTCCTTCCAGATGATGGGCTAACACCTCAGAGTCTAATTGTACCAATGCAAAATTTATAATGTAACTAACAATGAATGTAACATGATTTAAGATCATGATGTAACTTCTTATTTCTTAATTAAAAAAAAGAAAAGGTTAATGTTGTTAATACTTGGTTGCATGGTGATACCAATGTTCATTTTAATAGTGTATATGCTTCAACATTAGATACAAAGAACTCAAAGAAAGATTTTATTTTGGGGGGAATAGCTCTATCACAGAAATGGCATTAAAAGAAACAATTTTATCTTTATGACTTTAATTCATGTGTTGATACAAACTGTGGACATTGGCCAAATATTGTTGGAAATAATGATACAGTTGCCATAAATTTATACGGGCAAATATTTGTGAATTTTTTGCACAACAGGTAGATTTGGTTATTACAAATATCTTTCTTTAAGCAGAAAAATTGTGATAAAGAAACAAGGATATATCTAAGCTCAAAACAATGTCATTTAATTATTGGCCTTATGAGTTAGAATGTGAGTTCATATATGTAAACATTTGAGCATACTTATAAGTTTATATTACTGGATGGATCATAGTATTAAGATTAAAATGATAGTTGTACTAAAAAGTAATTTTATTTTAATCATATTTGCAAAAAAATTGGTGTTTGTTCTTTAGAAGTATCTACTGTGCATGCTAAATTTCTACAGCAATTAAATACCAAAATTGCTATTTTGGACTTTCAGGATTGGATTGTTATCGAAGCATTAAATTCTCCTAAGAAGTGCATTATGGATCCAAATCAATTTAATCTAGGCTTCCACTAAAAAAAATTATGACTGTTTCTGACAACAATAAATATAAGAGATATAAAAACACTAACAAGAAATCTTAAAGATAAGTGGGGGATTAAAAATACAAAGGATGTACAAACATTCACTGAATGTGATACTTTCAAATCTTTTTTAATACACCAAAAACAGCATTGCATCTAACATATTGTATCACAGTTCTATTAAATTTATTAATAGCTCTATTTTGTATACTGACAATATTTTGAAAAAATAGAAAGAGTACTTTGATCTTTTTTGAATGATGATACAAAATTTGAGATGATAACTTAATAATTTGTTCATTTTAATAAATTTATATTTGGACAAAGGTTTGTAATTTCTGATATCTTCTTTATTACTTTATGCAAAAATACAAAACTATAAAAAAATACATCATTGTGAAGACATCACATGATCACCATTTCTTGTGCTTGCTCATAACTGTTGTTAAAACAGATAAAACTCTCCATACAGTATTACCACTTAAGGCAAGCCAGAGTAATCAATGGATGCCAGAAGGCTTGTGCATAAAATCTCTATCTAATGCCTATTCATCCAATATCTCCAGACTAGTTTCTAGCTGGTATCCTCACTGATAAAAGCCAAAAGCTAGAAACTAGTCTGGGGATATTGGATGAGTGGGCACTAGATAGGGATTTTATGCACAAGCCTTCTGGCATCCATTGATTACTCTGTCTTGCACTGAATGGCACTAGTATATGGAGAGTTTTGCCTGTTTTTATTGTGAAGACATGATGCATATGAACATTAAACATGACATAAAGTTCTCAAGGCTTGATTAGCCATATAATAGTATTCTCTTGATATAATCATTACTTCACATAACAATATCAGGGGTACTGAGTAATATAACATTTTGGAGAACCATGAAATTATTACTGCAATATCACAAAATTGTCTCATTAGATAATAATGCTCCAATTTTTTATTGGATCTTTTTAGGTTATTTCTGACTAACATTTAAGTTTGATATCATATCTTTTCTCTCAATGAATATGAAGCTTTTCCCATTAGATATCATTTAATATCTCTTTGCACACTAATCAAATCATATATTTCATATCATATATAATACAAGGATCTAATTGTATTATTAAATTCTTGTATATGCTTGTACATGTCTATTACTTATAAATTTAAATTTCAGATTTGCAAAATAATGCTGGGAAAGTATGCATTGTTATAGATATATGCATCAATATTAATTATATAAATGCTGGTTCAAAAATGTTACTGTGAAGTTATATCATCACCTAATTTTTAAAAAATTACTAGGAATTTTGAATATTTAATCACTTTTCCCTCTTTAACATAATTTAATAAAGACACAAGAAATAAAGATTAGTATGTTCAATGAGACTATGATTCACTTTTGTTTTTAAATTAATATGTTTATGAAATGTGAAGTGTAGCAATTAAATATTTGACAACACAAGAAGTAAAAAACAATTCTAAATTAGAAAACTTATAATGTTATGGCAAACAAAATAATTTAATTATAGTATCTCTTTAACACTTTTTTAAATATTTGCAAAGAAAACACTCTGAGGAAGACTACAGTCCAAAGTGCCAAAAGTATAAGAAAATTTAATAAAACTATTCTATTGCATTGAAGATATAAAGAAGTATTTTAATGTTATTGTTATTTATATTATATTTTATAACATTGTAGAGATGTCTGCCCATCCTTGCATATGTATTTAATGGATTATGTCTTGTACATGTGGGGTTCAGATTGACCTTAGGTCAACGTGGGTGTGACAAGAATCTCGGCCTCAGGGTGGCCTTTGAGCATTCCATCATCAGATTTTCAATTGAATGGATGGTTGAAGAGTTGGAGTGTGTAGTAGTTTGGAGACTGTCCATTAAACTATGAAGATTGTCTATTTTGATATATATCTGAGCACTTATAGTATATATGTGTGGGAGATGATAATCTGGACCAACTGATGATTGCTGGTTTAGCATGAAATACGTATATTGGTGATTATTTATCTTTTCAGCTTATATGTGCTTGTGTGTATCAGTGTTATTAGATAGACTGGAGAGTGATGGGTCATCTGAAAGTCTGTGCTCATATAGCCTATATATTACATATACAGATACAGGTATAGTATAAGCCTGTGTTTTAGTTATTACATTGTAGAGATGTCTGCCCATCCTTGCATATATATTTAATGGATTATGTCCTGTACATGTGGGGTTCAGATTGACCTTAAGTCAACGTGGGTGTGACAAGAATCTCGGCCTCAGGGTGGCCTTCGAGCATTCCATCATCAGATTTTCAATTGAATGGACGGTTGAAGAGTTGGAGTGTGTAGTTGTTTGGAGCATGTCCATTAAAGTATGAAGATTGTCTATCTTGATATATATCTGAGAACTTATAGTATATATGTGTGGGAGATGATAATCTGGACCAACTGATGATTGCTGGTTTAGCATGAAATACGTATATTGATGATTATTTATCTTTTCAGCATATATGTGCTTGACTGTATCAGTGTTATTAGATAGACTGGAGAGTGATGGGTCATCTGAAAATCTGTGCTCATATACCCTATATATTACATATACAGACACAGGTATAGTATAAGCCTGTGTTTCTGTTATTATATTTTATTATAAAATTAAACAATATGTGAAAATATTCTTAAAAGTAGGCAAAAGCTTGAGAAATTTATATTTCTTGCAGGGGGGGGGTATTTCTATTTATATCAAAAGATAATTCTTAACTCTTTTTTTTTTCATATGTCAAATGCGCTGACCAGGAAGTGAACCCAGACCTGCTGCTTGGAAGGCAGCTATGCTAACCGCTAGGCCACCATACTGCACTATGTGATTAAAAAAATAGAGTGCAATTATTTTTATTAAAGGATAATAGCCTAAACATATGCTGTAACCAGTTAAATATTATTTTTAGTTTGAGTATCCTTATATTAAATACGTCACATTACCTTCACACAAAAAAATTAAATCTAAATGTTTTTATATTTTGTTATATATTAAACAGATTATTTTATATTTTACTAGTTTTATTAGCGGACTATGTACATCCTTTTTTGTTTTTTTTTAGGATACTATATATGAAGCAACAAAAATGTTTAATAAAAGTTTTATTAAACCAATCATTTAATTCAAATTTTAAATTTTGTTAATTAAAATTTTAAATTTTGTTAATTGAAATTTCTCATATGATCTATCTATATGTATTTAGCATCTTCTTATTTTTCAAATCTGCTTTCCATTTTTTAATTCTCTTTCTTTTATTAATGGCAATAGTCTTCTAGTCCCATAATTTATTATTGTAAACAATCAAAAAATTTTTATAATATAATAATCATTCCATAGATTTGTATAGATAAACTGTTACAAAATCTTTATTCAACATTTTTTAAAATATAGTTGAAAAACCATTTTAACTATTCTATTAATACCCATAAATTGCAATCTACCAAACATTTTAATCTTGTTCTTTGCATTCTTCAGGTAAAAACGTAATCTTTCCGATTCCATTTGAATTACTCCATTTATTGCACATATTTGCATTCCAATACTAACTTCCTGTTTATTTTGGAATTCTGTTCCAGAATATCTAATATTCTTTTATAAACACACTCTGCAACATCCCCAAATATGCATCAACTCCCTTCCATAAGCTCTTATTTCATCATACTGTTATATAAAAACAATGTTAATTTCTTTATTAGCACCCTTCTTCCTCCATTTATCATTTTTATTTTCTAATATTCAAACTCTTTTTGGATAGTCAGAGTGATTTATTTTTTTTAAAACTAACTTCTTCCTTTGTTCTTATATTTACTATAATTATTTTTAATTTTTTCCATTAAATTCGATCTATTTTCTTACCCATCTTGATACATATCTGCAAAAATAATTACATGTCTTTCCTATTTTCTGCATATAAAAAAATATATCACAGGCAAAAAAAAAATCTGTTAAATCATACAATACCATGCTATTCATTAAAGGTATTCAACTCTTCTTCTATATACTTCTATTACTATCTACATTTCTTTCCAACATAAAAAAAACTAAAACTGAAGACATAAGATATCTCTGCCTCACATTAAAAAAATCCTATCATCTGGCTCTAATTTCAAAGTAGAGCCACTAATACTCTATCCATTTTCATATTTAACAAAATTGTCTAGAATCAAAATTTTCTATTCATAAAAAATATACTTATTTCATTACTCACTTCTATTAATAATGCAATTATATAAAAACTATTACTCTTGCAATCTAGCTTGAAAAAACTACAGCTCTCTCTCTTTCCATTTGATTAGTCTTAGCAAACATTTTATAAGCAAAGACTTTATAAACTACTAACGTTAGTGCAGGCTTATCTATAATTAAGCAATCATTGATGATCTTACCTTTATCTTTAAATAACAATCTTATCTGTATATTTTTCAACTTTATTTAAATTTTTTGTTTTTTGTTTAAAGTATTAAAACATTTCAACAGAATTACTTTAATCATAGCTTTTAGATTTATCAATGTCTTCTGCGCACCTGATCTAATTTTCATATTCCATTTTTCAGTTTTTTAAATGCTTTATTCAATTTACCCCCTGTAAATTTACCATTTCTTTAAGTCTATGTGTTTGCAATTCATATCTTATTTCCTATCAAATTTTAATTCTTTTCTCTGAATTCATAACATAATTCTTTAAAACCAGCTGCTATCTTTCTATGCTGAATTATCTTTTCTCATCATCAAAAAATTCAATGTCTCCTTTTATTATATTCCTATATCTTAGATATTTTGAATTTTTTTTATTTCCTTTTTTTTTTTACTTTATTAAATCCTCAAATGATTTATTAATTAATCTCATATCTCCTTATAATTATCCCACTTTATTTAGTTTCACTCTTTAATATTAATTTTTCTTTCCTTATGTTTTATAGCATATTTATATTCTCTGCATGTTTTTTTTCTTTGTTCTTTTTTTTTTTTTACACTTTTAGTCACTATAAATTTTTTATTATATTTAATAGTAAAAAAATTCTTATCTAAAATCATATTTACTTTTTTTTATTTTATTTTAGTAAACCAATCTTCATAACCTCATCTACCAAAATCTTTTAATTATTTTCCAAAGTCACACAATATTTATTCAATTTATTTTTATCATTTATACTCTATCCATATCTTATTCCATCTTTGCTACATTTAGTAATATTCTTCACACATTTCTAGTCATTTTTGTTTAAAAAAAGACTCTAATGACAAGCTTTCTCTTCTTAATCAAAAATATTAATTGTCCGTGTTTTAGTTATTTCTTCCCTATTTACTAATACATAATTTCTTTTTAAGTTATTGTTACATAAAGTATACTATCTATTATACACTCTTGCCAAATTCCCAATATATAAATTCTCAAACAAAAAGATTTTAAACTTATCCATTTTTATTATTACAGATATCAATTTCTACATATATATACACATTTCCTATAACCATTTTTTTTTCTCATTTCTATTGAAAATCTGAACATCCATAATCAAATATTCATAAATCTGCAATATTTTTTTCTGCACAGCAATGACATCTACCAGTATTTTTGATATTTGCTCAAATTTTCATTAATTAAAATTCTCCTAATATTAACAATGTACAAATTCTATGAGAAACAGCAAAATTGTATATTATTTTAATATTACTATAAAAGTAAATAAGTAGTTTCCTTTATATGTTCAAAAAATAGAATAAAATTAGGTTTTTATTTTTCAGATTTTATATTTTAAACTTTCAAGTTCAGAAATCATTTTATCATCTTATTCTTGCATAACATTAGACAATCAGTTACTTCACAAAGAGCTATGATTATGAAAGCCATGTCTCTTGAAAGCACTCAGCCTATAGTTTAATAAGATATTAAATATTAGCCTTGTGTTTATGAATTATAGTACTAGTATTGAATTATAGAATATTAACCAAACATACAAAGTTTAAAATTAAGTTTGTATTATAATTTTGAAAATTATACATTAACCAAATCGCAACATTTATAATAAAACACAACAAAGGATATATAACGCAGGTCAACGAATCATTTTCTATAAAGCATAGTGTAATATAAGATCTTAAATTTGCACATTAGTTAATTTAATAAAAAGAAACCTACAGAATCTGAGAAATGAAAAACTGATTGTGTCTTCATTACCTGCCATGTAACTTTCATAGTGCAATTTAGGGTTAGTTAACCAGTGCATAAATTTAAGATATAATTTCAATTGTACTGTATAGAAGATGCTAAATTTTGTCTGAAAGTAATAATCATAATGAAATTCATTTAAAAAAAGAATTGTACAATACTATTTTAGTGTTTCAGATTAATAAACACTTTCACTTTTCAATTATTTTACCTATCTATTATTGACCCACAATCTTCTAATATCATATATAATTATCTAGTTCTTAAAAAAATAATCATTCTAAAACATTGCCTTTTTTAATCTTCTCATTAATAGCAATTTCTTCAATTTTTTTTTTTTTGCTATTTCACTCTGCAAATATTTTTCATTTTTGGCTTTATTTCAAAATCTTTTAATTATCTTTACTGTTCATGTTTTTGCTCCACAGACCAATATTTAATTAAAACTGCATGAAGATGCATAAAATATGCACATGCACTACTGTTCATGTTTTTGCTCCACAGACCAATATTTAATTAAAACTGCATGAAGATGCATAAAATATGCACATGCACTACTGTTCATGTTTTTGCTCCACAGACCAATATCTAATTAAAACTGCATGAAGATGCATAAAATATGCACATGCACTACTGTTCATGTTTTTGCTCCACAGACCAATATTTAATTAAAACTGCATGAAGATGCATAAAATATGCACATGCACTACTGTTCATGTTTTTGCTCCACAGACCAATATTTAATTAAAACTGCACAAAGATGCATAAAATATGCACATGCAGAAACAGTAAGCACTAGCATAAACATTAAAACACAATAAATATTTTTAATTCTTATTATTACTTGTAAAATTTTAAGAATAATGCTTGCATATACTGTATTCAGAATTTAAATACATGAAAACAGTTAACATTTAAACAATACCAATATCAGTAACTATCTCAATAACAATTTCAATCTGTTGTCATGGCAACCATTTTACAATAAAGTACCCACTTTTATTTATAGTCCAGTATGTTTATATAAACCCTAAAGATTGCAACTTGATTAAATAGGGTGAGATTATTAATTCAAAGAAGATTAAATAAATCTCATTAAACAAACGAATATAACCTGTTCTGAAAACAGAACTTCTTAAAGTTCATTGAATTAATAATCTCACTCTCTTTATTCAAGTTGAAATCTTTAGGGTCTATATAAACACATTGGATCATAGATAAAGCTGGGTATCCACCTCTATTGTAAAAAGGTTATCTTGATAAAAGACCGAGATTGTTATTGATATGGATAGTGTTTAGGTGTTGATTGCTTTCATGTATTTACATCTGTAAAGCTATCCATTCTTGAGCATTATTAAGTTATTATTCAAGTAGTACATGGTTTTAGTGGAATTTGAACGTTATAATTGATTATTTATTAGTCTGCTTTCAGAACAGGTTATATTTGCCTGTTTAATGAGGTTTATTTCAACTCCTTTGAATGAGTAATTCTCTCTATTTAGTCAAGTTGCAATCTTTAGTGTTTATATAAACATACTGGGCCATAGATAACAATGAGTATCCATTTTTACTATAAAAAAGAGGTTGCATTGACAACAGATTGAGATTGTTATAGATATTATTTAAGTGTTGACTGCTTTCATGTATTTACACTTAGAATCCCATTTAGCCTTGGACATTCTTAGCAGTACAATATATATTAAATAAAATTACAGATGTTTGTACTAAAGCAGGGGTCCCCAACCTTTTTGCACTTAAGAGCACATTCCATAATACCAGCCAGGTGGCGGGCACTATTTATTTTTTCAGCTAGGTGGCGGGTACCATTTATTTTTTATCTGGACATAATTGCTGAGATATTCTTGACTTCGTTTACGGAGAAGCCACAGTTCATCACATCACATCATATGTAAATTTATAGTTGGATATTGTTAATAATACACATAATGTACAAAAAAATATTTATTTCAAAAATTAAATTTTAACATATAATTGACATTTATATTTTTACCTGTAAAAGTATAGTATGCCCTACAATTTGATTACAATATAATACAATAATTCATAAAAAAAAATCAAAAATTAAATTTATTTGTATCAGATAAATAATTTTTTATCGTGTTCGTTATAGCGGCGGGCACACATAAAATGGTCTGCGGGCGCCATGGTGCCCGCGGGCATAGGGTTGGGGACCACTGTCCTAAAGGATTGAAGTAAAGTAATTTATGACTGTTGATTCGTAATTATTTTAATTTTTACATTCAATTCTTTGACTTTCATTAAATTATTGAATGGCAAATCATGAGCAAGTTCAGAAAAGGTATATAGACTGAGACGTGATTTCAACTGCAGAATTCTCTATTATTCTCCGATTTACAATACATCATGCTGATTATTAATATTTTTTTTTTTTAAAATAATCTTTTAGAAATTGTTATAAGAATGAAACAAATTTATTATTTTTAGATTTCAAAATTAACAAGGAAACAAAATAAATCATGAAAATGCTTGAAATTAAATACAGTATATACTTTTAATTCATTAAGGGTTAATTTAATTTTATTAACTCGTGTACTTGAGTTAATATTTTTATCCTAAGTGCGCGCTGCGCAGTGAAATTTATCCTTAAAAGATGGGGGAAAATATTTCGATTTTGTAATTTAGAGTAAATAATTACAAGCATTTCCAAGAAAGAAAAAAAAAGAAGTCTCTCAAAAAAACAGTAACTTAGTTTTGATTTATATATTTTAATTAAAATTATGGGCCTAATTATATCGACAGGTAAGAATTAATGAAAATATTTATGGAAAATTCTCGATATTAGAATGTTTGGAACATATTTAATACACAATTTATAAAATGAAATAATAAATTTATTAAATAAACTTTTAATAAGTTTTCTTACCTTGGTATTTAATTTTATCACCACTTTATTATTGAATCTTTCCAATATACTAAGTAAATATTCCTGGAATACTCCAATTCTCGTAAAAAAACATTTTTTTTGCCAGCATCCTTCGATGTTATCGAAATCAACTCCTAGCTGCTGCAGGTAATGCACTGACCGCTCTTCTAGGGCTATTTGTTGCGGGCGGGATATCAAACATGATTTATTTTTTTCTTCAAATAAAACTACCGATGACACTTTATCGCTTCTCGCTGCAATTACAGCAGATGTGAGTCCAACAGGCCCAGCTCCTATGACTAGAACCCGAATTTTAGCCCATTTTTGTCTTATACGATCATAAGTAGCCTTTGCAGCCAAAAACAGAACAGTAATCAAAGTCGTTGTCAAGACTTCTTCTAATAACTGTGAGTGGGTAACAAATGACTTGTCCGTATATAGGACCATGGCGCAATCACGGCTCTGATTCATCTGGTAACGAAAGCAGACGACGGAGCAGCCGGCTAAAATTACTAAAAGCCGTGCTGATTTCTCCGATGTCAGCTAGCTTCTACGACATTTGAATAGAATATATAAAATTAAATTGTGCTAGATAATATTATATAAAAAGATTGAAAATTCGATAAAAAGAGAATACATCATTTCCAATGAAAATAAAAAATTTATTTAAAAATTTTAAATTGGTAAAAATTATTATTTTTTATATAAAAAGATAAATGGAGTAAATTATAAACATTAAAAAAAGAATCCAATATTGATAGCTGATATAATATTAGTATATACATTTTTTAAAAAAAGAAGATAGCACGTGAATAATTTTATAGTAGGAGTCCTGAATGAAAAGAGAAGGCATATTAATTTGCTAGTTATTAGAGTAATTAGCCCTGAATGTTTACAGACATGCTCGTCCTTTTCGGCGGTGAAAAATCTCAAGAGTTAGAGATTATTAAAAACTGTTTCATGCAAACAGATCGAAAACTTTAGAAATAAATAAGTAAAAACTTGAAGTAAGGGTAGGACATTAAACATGATATTGAAACAACCTGGAAAGATTCTCTTTTTAAAAATTTATCTCAAAACTAGATTTTATAAGAGAACGTCACGCTTCCAACGCGATTTGTGGTTACTGGTGAGAAAGCAGCGATGGAAGGCGGAGTCAAAAAGGTTGAGTGATGCAATGTGTACAAGTGAGTGGAGCGGCATTTATTATTTTTCCTCCACATTTTATGATCAATATTACTGAATCACACGTATATATAAAATAATTACATACACTGCGAAAATAATTCGGTTTTTTTTCCCCATTTAAAAATCATATTATATGATTGAATTTTATTTCATTTTAAAGTATGCATCATTTATAGATTTTACTTTTAAGTGGCCAGATTTCAAAGAGTAAGTGACGCATGACAAAAAAAAAAAAGCTATGTGTGAGAATAATGTGTTTGTTGAAGGGGGATGGGGTGATAAGGGTAGGTGATTTATTGACTTCATAGAATTTCTCGCAATAAGCATTATGATCGTGTAACAATAAAACAATGATTGCCAAAAATATTTTAGCGATAAAATACCATAGCACATCATTCAGTTTTTGAGAAATGCTGTATATCCAATTATATACTTCGATTAAGTCAATCATCTATCAGACAAATCCGCTTAAAATATATATATCTTTTAATTTTGGTAAAGACATATTTTTGTTAAATTCATTGTAAAAAACATTTTTTTTTTTTTTAATGCATGCTAACTAGATGTAAAATTATATATAGCAATAATACAGAATTCATTTAATTATTTATAATCATCATTAATATGTAAAATCAAATTATTTCTAGTAGTTCCTCAAATGTGATATATACATATTGAATAAATAATATTTATTATTTTACTATAGTTACCAGAGAACTACTTTTATTAGCTAAATAATAATAGAAATTAGCAACAATATTTTCTTAACAGCTCTTGTTTAAGACTTGATCTAAATCAGAATCCCATGTGGAAATGCAACCATTAGTTGTGGACTTTTTTAGTTAAGTCAGAAACTATATATGGAACATATTCACTGGCTGTCAACTTACTTGGTTACCCAAATTAATATGTCACTTGTATTGGTATATAGATTTAAAACTAATTAAAAATTTAATATATTCTAGTAATTTCAATTATTGATGCAATTACAAATAATTAAATTGTTTGCAAATGATAAACAGCAGAATTCACAATGAGTTTTGCCAGCCTCATTCCTCTTTTATTATTGTTTCGTGTAGTTTATGAATGTTAGTCAAATTATTAAATAAATAAATCCTCAAATGTATTAAAAGACAATCTGAATTGCATTCATAACAAAAACATGGTGTTGATATAGTATGCGCTCGGTGGCCATTTTGAATTTGGTAGTACAAAATCAAACATATGCAACTCACTGCTAAAAAGTTATGGTATTTGTTAAAAATGAGAATAATTGACTACAATCATGAAAATAATGGTTAGTTTGGACTACAATTAATTATACTTTTTTATATTAAAATGCAGTATTTAGAGTAATTTTAGAGAATTCTTGCAGTATATGTCAATAAATTTTTCTTCTAATTACTTTTTTATTTATAAAAAAACATTATATGTTTACAATATATTATTAATTTGGGATATATATATAGATGTAACACCTCTAAAAGCACAAGCCTATGTGAAATGGACTACTTTAGTTGCAGTTATCACATATAACACAGCATAAAGTCACACAAACAAAAAAATTGTATTCTTCAAGATACAGCTTAAATAAAAATTGACACAAGGAAACAAAGTTATCATATTTAAAATTAAAAATAATAATTGAATGACTAACCAGAAATTTTTAGCTATCAAGTTCTCTCTTATTGCACTGAATTACATTGAAATCA
>JAQFVV010014236.1:0-44433 GCA_028023455.1 Epiperipatus broadwayi
ACACACCCTCCTTCTAATATATTTAGGTACAATATATATATACATCCCCACTTGACAACAATATTATAATTATAAAATGTGTGTATATATAATAAATAAAATGTAACCTTTAATTAGAAACAAAATTGTAATTATAATTAAAATAATAAATTTAATGCTTTAAACCGTTAAATTTATTATTTCAATTATAATTGCACATAGAACTCTTTTTTACACCGCTGACTTATTTAACATGATTTTGAAGTTATGCGATTCATGTTTCACGAGTGTACTCCAATAATTCGCTATTCACTTTAAATAAAAAATTGCATGCACTTACTTTACATTGAAAGTAATAGTACATTATTGGAATTCGACTTTCATCTTAGTAATTTCAATATTTCCAGTGCTTTATAATAGTAAAATTTTATGCAATAATGAAATTAAAATCATGATTTCCACATTTTATGTATACACAGATTAAATTTTACAAGATTATAATGTAAATTTGTTCAAACATTGTGCGTGTTAATTTTGCATTTTAAATCACATTCTGTTTTTGCTTTTTAAAAAAGAACGTAATCAATTATTAATCATTTAGTGTCCTTAAGTTTATTTTAAAAAGGTGAGTAATAGCACTGGGCACAATTAAATTTGACAATTAAAAATTAAAATCTGATTTATAATTGTAATTAACAATTTAAAAATTACTTACGGTGACTTGAAATTAATGTGATGTAAAATGAAATTTGATTTTTAAACGGAATTGAAAATTAAAAAATTAAAGACAAAAATAAGAATTTAATTTTTAGTTGTTAGTTTTAATTAAATTTTTCCCAGCAGTGGTGAATAAATGTCTTTTTATTATCATAAGTCTAAGTTCATAAACAATTAATAAAATCATCATCTCAAAGATTAATTACTAATTATGTTGTCAACAGAAAACCATTAACACAACATGAGAGTGAACTTGGTGCAAGTTGTATTTCATCTTGTGAGAATCTGATTTTTTACCAGTTTGCAAATGAACGTGTGTTTTGGCAAATAGCAATAATAATTAAAAAGTGTATAAAAATGTAAATTACTGTACTGTAAATGATGCATAAAAATATATTATTTTGAATAAAATTAAATATTATAGTTAAAAAAAGTTTGTCTTGTATCAATTTTTTTCAAATTTGAAATTTTTTATTAGTCATATTTTATTTTATTTTTTTTTGAATGAATTTTAAAGTAATTTTACATTGGTGCTTTGCTTTTA
Organism: Epiperipatus broadwayi; assembly: GCA_028023455.1. Classification (NCBI taxonomy): domain Eukaryota; kingdom Metazoa; phylum Onychophora; class Udeonychophora; order Euonychophora; family Peripatidae; genus Epiperipatus; species Epiperipatus broadwayi. The sequence continues at coordinate 1,241 of JAQFVV010014236.1, forward strand.
TGCAAATTTTGAAAAATCACAGACCGCATCCCCCTTTTCAATGTAAGTTACATCTATTTTTGCGCGATTTCGTTTGCGTGTGTTTTCTGAGGAACCTATCTATCATGTAAAATGAGACCCAGGTGTATATATATATGAAACAGTCAGGTATGTCTATCTTACTGTCTCACCTACTATATGCTATAGTAGTACTTTTATTTATATACCTATATACCCAAATCCTCATATATCAGACTAAATTTAAAATTAATAATCATAGTTATGTATGTGTGTGTATATATTATAGCATACAATGTGGAAAGTGTATGCATATAAATAATAAATCAACTCATATGCACACATATATATTACTGTTTACTAAATAAAGATAAATCTTGATGTATGTGTAACCAAGATATATGTATGTGCAGAGAAGAAGAAATAGTGTGACGGATTTAACATTATAAGTGTTCTTTATTTAATTAGTTTTATAAATGTAATATTGTTAAATAATTTTATAAATAATATTTGAAATTATATTCCTGCATATATATTGTTAAATTCTGTTTAAGTGTTACACATGTATAATAAAGCTTTGCTAGATTTCATAAACATATTAAATTTCAGATTTGTTTTCATAAAGGGATAATAAAATTGATTCATCTTGCTATATTTTGACCTACTTATAAAGTTAAAAATAAAATTAGACTTTAAAGTAAGGTGAAAGAAATTAAATTGTCCAAAGCTGGTAAACAAGTCAATAATAGCAGAAGTCAGGGTTTGTCAAAATGTAATAAACTAATTAGGAATGTGGATCTGAAATTTAAGAAATAATTAAGAACTATAAAGAATAACAAATGATTTTGGTTTTCACTTTATTACAGGTAGTTAATAAAAAAAACACATGTGACTAAAGTAAAAAGATAGGGGGGATGAAAGAGTATAAAAACAATTGCAGCCATTTTGTAAGAGGCTGAACTATTATTAAGTTTAAGATTAAACAGATTGCTAAAATTGTTAATAATGAAAAATGATTGACTAAGTACGGAAAGACTGGTTCTCTAGAAACCGAAGAGAGAGTCTACAGTATGGGGAACAGGATGACCAATGGCCAATACAAGAAACAGCACACTCAACATCAACAGTGAATAACCATGCCTAAGAAAGATGCCCAAGAAAAGGACTTAAAGCAGTAAAACTTCTGCAATTTTAAAATGAACTTTAAACTAAATCTCATAACCTATTAAAGCTAGCTCAAATTATTATAAATGGCCAATATGATTTAAAGTAATGTATTTCAAACCTTTGAATATTAATTCTTAAAGTAAAATGTAACTTTTGTAATATTATTTGGTATCGCAAAAATTTCCTGGTTTGATCTGATTGCATATAATTTAAACTAATGTATTTCAAACTATCAAATACTGATTCATTAACTAAAATGTAATTTTTGTAATTATTATTTGGTATCATAAATCTTGCCTGATTTAACTGATTTGATATCATTTAAAATGATATAATTTAATCTGATTTAAGTCGAGTTAAAATAATTTATCTCCATTTGATTTGATATTTAACATATCTTAATTTCATTTCTTTGCACTAAATAAAGAAAGCCAAATCTTAGATTTCACTTACCTGAAATGTTATTATAATTTTATATGTTTTTTTAGTTAAGTCTATGCCAATATTATTTTCAATTATTTATTTATATGTTTATGCTAGGTTGATTCAGAATAGAGTTTACTAGCATTTAAGTTAAATAGTGAGAAATGATTAGGGGATCTCACATATAGATAATTTGCATTTATAGCTCACAAACAAAACTCCCTTCTGAAACAAGTAAATAAAGCTTGGTTTAGGTGTATAAATAAGCTATTATAAATGATTAAAAATAGGTTTGTGTTAAATGAAAAATATGGTTAATATTTAGCTGAAGTGACTAAAAGCAGCATAGAACTACAATTTAATCTTATAATTATCACAAAATATGTTGTAGTCCTCCTTATATATCTATAAATGCCTATATAAATAGCTTAATGGATTCGATTTGTTATATTTCTTTAATAACATAATTATAAATGCTAATTTACGACATGATTTATGGTGGTTCTATAGAAAGAAACTAATGTTTTGCATCTCAATTTTATAGATATTAATGTAGTCAGTGGGGTGAATGTGTTCTTAGAAAGTTCATATGCACATTTACCTATTGCTGTATATTATTTTTTGAATGGACTTACTGTTTTAATGGCCATCCCATCATTTTAGTTCGGACAGCTCTCATTTCACAATGAGTTTTGATTTTAAGGGTCATCCCATTACCTTCACTTAAGATCACCTGAACTAAAAAGGTCACTTTCATTTTCACAGCACTGGGCTCAGTAGATAAAGGAACCAGTTACATGGTAACAAATCCTATAAGCAAGGGCACATTAGAAATTCACAGACTCAGATGGTATGTTTTATATACACCTTAGTATCTGAAGTACTACTACACACCATCAGTTCATAACTCCATAATAATTTATATTTTTGCTTTGATCTGAAACTGAATTTAGTTTTGTAAGCTTATAATCTGTATAGAAAATTGTGTACCGATCAAATAAATTATTAATTATAATTGATGATGATCACTTCTGCAAATTAACTAAATCAAATCTAAATGTCAAAACATAGCATAAATAGGACATAGCTAATCATGAGATAAACTTGAAATGAATCTATATTGCTGTAATAATAGAGCTCATAAAATGTAACTTGCTAAATTATTAATAATCATCACCTGAGAGTGAGAGAAAATAACAATTGTGTAAATTAAAACAGCCTGTAACATTAAATTTAAACAAAATGTAACTATAAATCATTATTGCCTGCCAGTGAGATTAAATCTTGAGTCTGTAATTTTAAACAAAAGATAACTTTATAAATCATCATCACCTGTGAGTGAGGCCCAATACTAAATGTGTAAGTTAAAACAGCATGTAACTTATTCTATCATCATCATCTGTGAGTGAAACAAAATTGTGCTATTCAATTGTTTTATTTTGTTTTGCTTTATTTCTTAAATTTTGGTTTTATTAATTTGTTTAAAATATAACTGTGCTTGGTGTCTAAATCTTGCTCATTATTCATTAGTTAGGGATTAACTAATAATTAGTTATTGTTTGAAAATTATGAATCACAGTATAAATTAATGATGTCTGTTAGGTGAGTCATACCTATATAGCTATATGTTGGTCATGCCAATTTATATCATAGGTTCATGTTTTCCCGGCCCTGTGCTGGCATGTGAATTAAGAAAATACAGGTGTGGCCTCATATATGTCATTTGTGTGGTAGTAAGTCTTTGAGTGTTGGAAAATTAACTGAGGTGAGATACCTCATTTCGATCAGCCTTAGTATGATTTACTAAAACTCTGGATTTTGTTGCATGAATGTACAATATAACCATTACAATATACATTCCATCTTGTCAATGATATTATAATATGCACATCCCATAAATAATTTGCAGCCAGCTCTGTTTAATTTTCATACTAAAAATAATAATAATTTATCACCTGATTATTATTTTAATTTCATACCTCTCTCCTGTTATCATTTTTAGGCCTGCCCACAACTGACATACATCCATGCAATCACATGTTGTCTAGGTTTTAAACCTTTCTCATCAGAAAATGTTTGCATAAATATTTCAATTAAAAATTGAACATCTAGTATAAAATGAATGAAGATCATGATTATCATAAACCATCATCAGTCCACTGCAGGGTGAAGGTCTCTTCAAATTCAATCCATCTCTCCAATCTTTAGCCTCTCTTTGCCACATCACCCCTGCACACTTTCCTATTTCATCCATCTATCTCATATGTGGTCTTTTTTTTGGGTCTTTTACAATCTCTTAGAATACAGTTTAAAATTTCAATTCTCCATCTATTATCATCTCTTCTAGCAATATGCTCAGTCTAACTCCACTCAGATGTTTAATTTTGTCAATGAGGTCAGTAACACCTGTTTGTTCTCTTACCCATACATTGCATTTTTGATATCTTCTTGTTACTCCTAACATGCATCTCTCCATACTTCTTTGAGTGGTCTGAAGTCTCTGCATTGCTCTTCTATTAAATGCCCAAGTCTCAGATCCATAAGTAAAAACTGGTAAAACACATTTATTAAAAATCTTTCTTTTCAAATACATATGAATATTTCCTTTCACTCCTTTAGTTTCCCATTTTAATCCACAAAATACTTCTTGAAGCAGTGCTGTAAAAAAATTTGGAGATATGGAGTCACATTGTCTTACACACTTCTCAATGTTGTCTTCCCCAGTATCATTATGTAATCTAATTGTTGCTGTTGCATTTTTATAAATATTTTTTAAAATATGATAATATCCTGGATGATCCAATACTTTAATGACTAGAAAAATGTTTATAGAATCAAATGCCTTTTCATAATCTACAAATCCAAAACCTAATGACAACTCAGATTCATTTGTCCTTTCTATAACTTCTCTCAATACCTGGATATGATCTACTGTACTAACACCAATTTTAATTCCAGCTTGTTCTCTTTGGTGGTGGAAATGCAATGTTCACTGTAGATGACTTATAATTATCTTGGTAAAATTTTTGTATAAAACTGATAAAAGACTGATAGATTTGTAATTTCTAGTTTCTTCTTTATTACTTTTTTAAAATATTAATATTATTACTGTATACTTCCAATCATCTGGTACATCTTTATCAAGATACATCAACATATATGTGAGTAAATCAATATATTATTGATAAAACAAGTGAAATAAAAAATTAAAAAAATAAATATCAATAATAATATAATATTTAGTGATAACAAAACTCTTAATCGTTAATAGCTTTTTTGATATTTGAGGAGAGAGAAAAATGAGAATGTCAATAGTTTTAATAAAATTTTGTTGCATATTACAGATTGCTTGGGCTCTCATGTTTGGAAGTACTGTTGGTAAATTTTAAGCACACACTATGGTTGAGAATATGTATATATGACATACTGATTATGGCACATGAATTTCTTGGACAATAATTACATACAGAAAAAAACGTTTTTATTAAAACACACACTATGGTTGAGTATACATATATATAACATACTGATAATGGCACATAAATTTTCTTCAATGAGTTTGGTTACTACTTCTCAAAATCATTTTCAAGATGATAGAAAATTTGTAGTATAGATAAAGACTGGTCACTATCTGAACTTATTCATAGGTAATCATGAATTTTTTAATCAAAGTAGGATTTCATCATGCTGTTGCTATTCCTCTGATGTTTAAGTTTCCCACAGTGGATTAAGGCATGAGGCATTGCAGACATCGAAAGCATTACTCTTATGAGGCCAGCCATGGATGTGTTTCACAAGTCTCCCTTTCATTCAGATGCATGAGGAATCCCAGTGGCCTCCAGCACTACAAATAAGTAATCTAAAGTCTCAGAAAGGCATTCCTTTTTAAATAACTAATTTAAATAATAATATCTCAGCTTCTCTTTCAGTATTTATTCATTTGTATTTATTTGCATTACAGTATTTATTCTTCTATATTACTGATGCCACTGATCCGGTTTTAACATTAGCCTCCTGATGGTGATACATAATTAAGATGTCTTCTATCCACTTGGGTGGCTTGAAATATCTTTATCTTGAAACTGCTGACTTATGACTGATTACCAGGTGAGTTTAAAACTATTTTGGTGGTCAAACAGCTATCATTATCAGTCTCTTTGATATTACATATTTTCTAATAAATTTCTTTCTCTGACTTTTTTTTTTATTCATATGTCAAATGTGTTGATTGGAAGTGAACCTGTGTCATCTGCTTGGAAGGCAGCAATGCTAACCACTAGGCCAACAAAACTTAACTTTTCTGACCCATTTTTTATCTTGCCTTTTCTCTTTTTTCTAAAATATTATCATACAATAAAATAGAAATAATATATTAAAAAACTGTTACACATAATTAACAATTGAAATATTAATTAATCTTTTTTCCTTGTATGAAGGCATTTATCTAAGTTAGGCTATCTATGCATTATATTTCTAAAAAAATAATAATGGACAACCACGATTGTATATACTGATTCAAAATACTGATAGAGACATTTAAGAAGATTTTATGTGCAATATATGAATGAGATGTGAAATTATAAAATATCAAATAGAGATCTTTAATCATGGCGAATCACATTATTAAAAGTTAACATATTTAAGTGATTAACATTTATATATATATATATATATATATATATATATATATATATATATATATATATATATATATATATATATATATATATATATATATATATTGTGACCTTCTGGTTTGGCACCAGAAATATTATTTGTAATTGTATGGTATTATATCAGTAACATCTAATATTATCTTATTTAAAAAAAAAAATAATGCGACATTTAAAAAATTTTTTTAGTAAATAATTAAAACTATGCTTAAAAGTACTTATAGGTGTAATTTCAAAATTATTGGATGTGTAGTATCTTACTTTAGGATATAATTAATGATAGGATAGGGGGTGGCTTGTCATAAACATAGTCCATTTTAGGTTGATCCTAATTGGTTTTATTTGTTTACAGAACAGTATTAAGATTTGTTTGAGTGATTCTCTAGTTTATTTGTTTTTCATATTTTAACCTATAGTATAAACAGTGAAATATGTTTAACTCATCATCATTAAAATTGTTGTTTCAGTCACATCAGTTTAATACCTACAGTACATTATTTGCAAATATTCATTTATGTCTGTATCATTATCCAACTTCATTTTTCACTCATATGCTTCATGAAACCATCAAATATCATATCTCATATCCACATATTTAACTTTACCATTACTAGTTTAAAAACAAGCTTAATTACTTTTTAAATGAATTGATGGATCACTGGTCTGGTGAATTATTAAGCAAAAATATGCTGTAAAATATTTTATTTGTTAAAATAATTATTAATTTTATTCTGTTACTTTAAGAGTACAGAATATTTAATATTTAATATTTTGTTTATTTATTTAAAAAACAAAATAGTTTTTTTTTTGTTTCGATTTTTTTTTCCTACAAGGAAGTTTCTTGCATAAGTTAATTCTTAGTCTCTGTCTGATGACCTTTGAATTTTTCAAATGATTTTGGATTGGAAGAATAAATGCTGGGTATTTTTTGAGGGCTATAAAAAGGGTTAAATATAATTATAAAGGGGACTGCTAACTCAGATTCTCTACTGATATAACTTCAAAGTATTATCTAAACAAAGCTTCATAGTACAATTTTATTAAAAAGCCTATTCTTCCAAGAAAAAAAACCAAATTGAAAGTTTAAAGTACTAAAAGGGTTTGGGCTGATAATCGAGTGAACAACCTAAAGGTACATTAATTTTATTCTTAATTGACAGTTTCAGAATTCTCAATCATTATTTTAAATGCCTGAGTATATCTACATTATAACATACTTAAAATTAATTAGTAATATGAAGAATGGAATGGAAGTACATAATTATATTTCAAAATCATTTTATTTAAATTTTATTCGTACTTGTGAAGAAGACAGGAAAATGTTTGTTTATTTTTCAAAATTATTATTCTTAAATTTTAATTATAGTATTAAGAAAACAACTGAAGTGTGCATATACCTTTATTATGTCAGAAAAATATGCAAACTATTATTAAGTCTCTCAAGAACTCTTTATGATAAATTTTGTGCCAGTTATAAAGAAGAAAGTTAAGAAAGATGCATAGGAATCATTTATTTTATTATCATTTTATTGAAATACTTGCGTGTCTATTTATATTTTTTTCTTTGCCTATTAGAAAATAAGACCAAATATATAATTCAACTAATTATCTAATTATTTTTCCCAACTACTATGAGAAATGGATGTAGAAAATCAATGAAACTGAATTTGACTTTTATTTTATTAATTGTCCTCTTTATTTGCAATGGAATTTCTTATATAGAAGGTCAACCAGCTCACGGAAAGTTAAATGAATATTATCAGTTCAAATAATTGTATACATTTTATGAATGGATATGAAAAAAAAATGAAATAAATGCCTAATACATTTTATGAATGAAATGTGAATTATTACTTCTTTTCTATAATATTAACAGCAACTTCATTAGTTTCACTAAGAACATTGAAGGTGCTATATTAGAGTTAAAATATTATTGTTATTTGTTTTCCTGCAGGAACGTGTTGTTTTTAATCAATATTTATCTCTGTGTGCTTATTATTATTATTATTATTATTATTATTATTATTATTATTATTATTATTATTATTATTATTATTATTATTATTATTATTATTATTATTATTATTATTATTATTATTATTATTATTATTATTATTATTATTATTATTATTATTATTATTATCATCATCATCTAAGGCATGACCAAGGGATGTCATGTATAAACTGCAACAAACTTTTCATTTTCAATCCAGAAGAAGAAAACAAAAGAACTTTATTTATTTAATCCTATTTAGTAGATAGATAGTTTAAAGGTTGTTTTACAATTTCATTATTTTTATTATTATATTTATTATGTCTCCAAGAATGTCTTCTAAATGTATAATATTATGGAAAATATTATACAAGGTATTTATTATTATTTAGTATAAACTTTACCATGTGCCGTATATCAACATACGTGCTTGGTAAAATGGAGACATCCATTTAAGGTTAAAAGGGGTGAACAGTTATTTTAAAAGAATTTCATTACATAAAATGTGATAGTATATCTTTGCATTTTTTTAATAGATTATAAAATCATTATTTTCAATAATTATTTAACTAGAACATAAAGCTTTATTATTTATATATGTCAAATTTTTGCTTTGGATTTGTGCTAATATAAATGCACTATAAAAAGATTATTTTGTCTTATCTTGCCAACAGAAATTATTGCCTTGTTTCTCAACCATAATTAATATGTTTTTTAAGTTATAAATACTATATCAGATATAATATATTTGCCCATTATTGCGTTTACAGTTAGTAATTAATATTTTTACATTAGTTCCTTACCTACTGGGATTTGAATTGTCTGTATTATTATTATGCTTGTATATGTGTGTATATTATAAAACTCAACTATAATAATGTGTAATTTGAAGTAAAATGATATAAAATCTATCGTTTGCAGAGGATGAAAATGGACTATTCAAATTTGAAAGATTAGAATTTGTTTAAACATGATTTTATTGTTCTTTATTATGTTTGATAAGAAAAGTGTTTAGTGGCTATTTGTAGTAAAAGTTAATGATGTTTTATTGTGTCTTGTGGGATTGAATAATCTCTCTTTCTAGTTGTTATTTGAATATTTGATATGGGAGAATGCCTAGTATATCATATGGGATAAGATAAAATCCCTTTTTTATAGAAGTATTTGATAGGAGTGAATCCTCCAGTTTTGATATTTGATATTGTGAATTAGAGTATATGAAACCAAGTATTTTATCTCCCTGATGTTTGGTGATGAGATTTATTCCCACCAGTTTATGGAGTCTCAGAAGTAGACTTGGGAGTTATTGTCTTGTTAGTTATAAAATTAGAATTGTGAAAATCTTTTATCCCATGTGCTTATAGAATGCTTTCATCTTACTCATAGCTATGTGCCAGCTAATTTATTGATAAGAAGAATAAAAGTAGAACTGATTTCTCACAAAACAGCTGTGTTAGAATTAGTGCTGAAGCTTGTTTGGTCCATTGTCATTGTCCATATTATGATTTATTTACACATTCATAAATAAAATGATTGGATTGATTAGTATTAATTATTTATTGTATGACACACAGCATAATGCAGACACAGATATAAAGTATTAATTTAACCGTTATAAAAAAATCCATCATTAATGCAAAACTTCAATCATTTTGCATTTATCATTCAAATTTGGATATCATCAGCTTCTATAATATTTAATCACAACGGGTTTAAGCAAGCAAAGAAGACAAATCATAATTAATAGCATTATTCATTTCTATTTTGCAAAGGTAAGACATAGCTAATTGATAGAATTATTTCCATTTTGCAAATTATAATTTAATCTTATTTTGTGTTCATTCTTAGGTTCAAACCCCTTATTTTAGTTAATGTGCATTTTAAAGTAAAAAATGCCAAGATTTTAGTTTAAGTTTATAATGTAATTGAAATATTTAACATATGTTGTTGGTTATAGACTTATTAGGTTAATTAATAATTTAAGAGTGATATAAAGCATTTTAAAGTAAAAATGCCAAGATTTTAGTTTTATTTTATAATGTAATTGAAATATTTAATCTATGTTGATTGTTAGACTTATTAGATTAATTAATAATTTAAGAGTGATATAAAAGACAAGATGTCGAATATAAAATAAATTCTGTAGTTGATTGCCAGAAATGTAAGTCTATATTATATCAGTTCCATATTTTTATCAGAAGTGGCTGATAACTGAAAACCATTTTTGCAATAAAATATAAAGATTTTATTTTAGTTTATTCTTTAGGGTTAAAGATATAATGTGTTTCCATAATTCAATCAAAGTGACTTGATAGACAAAATGTATCAGATAAGAAGTTAGAAAATTATCTTGTAATTTCTGCTACTATGTAGGTTTTCAACCAATGATGTTGATACAGCCAGAACTTATATCTGTAAAAATTGTAGAGAAATTAAATTTTTACTTAACTATATATATATATATATATATTAAAGTTAGAGATAGTGAATGCATTCTCTGATGTTTATGTAAACGGAATACGCTTGACGGTGTTATTGGTAGAATGCCATCTGTTGACATAAATACAAGCACTTAACTTGATTTTGTTTTTCATAAATGTACCTTTGAGGTCTTTCTTGCAATAATATATATTGCAGAGGCTTCTACTATGTGGTGATGCTGAACTGATATCAGACACATGTAGCTATCTGGCTTGCTATGCTGAGTTCGAAGACATTAACGTGTCTAAAAAATTCACGCTTGCAAGCTGAATAGAAACTGTTTCATAAATGCTCAGAGTTTGTGTTTAGATGTTGTTCTTATTCCTGTCTTTCACTGATGATAGCAAATAGCTTGAAATCATGATCTGAAAGTGGAATTAAAGTTAGAGATAGTGAATGCATTCTCTGACGTTTATGTAAACGAAATACGCTTGACGGTGTTTTTGGTAGAACGCCATCTGTTGACATAAATACAAGCAATAACAAGTTTTTGACTTGATTTTGTTTTTCATAAATGTACCTTTGAGATCTTTCTTGCAATGATATATATTGCAGAGGCTTCTACTATGTGGTGATGCTGAACTGATATCAGACCCATGTAGCTATCTGGCTTGCTATGCTGAGTTCAAAGACATTAACGTGTCTAAAAAATTTATGCTTGCAAGCTGAATAGAAACTGTTTCATAAATGCTCAGAGTTTGTGTTTAGATGTAGTTCTTATTCCTGTCTTTCACTGATGATAGCAAATAGCTTGAAATCATGATCTGAAAGTGGAATTAAAGTTAGAGATAGTGAATGCATTCTCTGACGTTTATGTAAATGAAATATGCTTGATGGTGTTTTTGGTAGAACACCATCTGTTGACATAAATACAAGTGTTAACAAGTTTTTAACTTGATTTTGTTTTTCATAAATGTACCTTTGAGGTCTTTCTGCAATGATATATATTGCAGAGGCTTCTACTATGTGGTGATGCTGAACTGATATCAGAACCATGTAGCTATCTGGCTTGCTATGCTGAGTTCGAAGACATTAACGTGTCTAAAAAATTCACACTTGCAAGCTGAATAGAAACTGTTTCATAAACACTCAGAGTTTGTGTTTAGATCTAGTTCTTATTCCTGTCTTTCACTGATGATAGCAAATAGCTTGAAATCATGATCTGAAAGTGGAATTAAAGTTAGAGATAGTGAATGCATTCTCTAACGTTTATGTAAACGAAATACGCTTGATGGTGTTTTTGGTAGAATGCCATCTGTTGACATATATATATAATAAATGTTTTATTATTCAAAATTGTATTCAGGATTCTTCTTTAACATACATTAGTGTTTCATATTTCCACTCATGCTCACACACTTATTTTATTTAATATGATATAATTGTATTTTCATTTAATTTAATGATGAATATATTCAGAGATTATGATATTGATTTCCTTGATTCAAACACTGTATGAGATATCAATTATTTACTGAGTTTCTAAAAGGGTTTTATCATTTCATAATTGTTTGGATGAAGAACTGAAATCAAAATGTGCCCGATTTCTTTCATTATCTAACTATTATTATTTTGTTAGGGTATTGCTTAATTTACCATTACTGTCATAATATTAAATAATAGTTGTTGAGAGGTAGAAATTTTAGATTAAGCCATGCCATAAATAGATTCTCTGAGATATTCAATATTTAATCCAGATTAAATAATAAATCTAGTTAAGTACTTTAGATTAGTGTATAATTAAAACTTTAGTAATGATAGGTTTAGTTTAAGTTCAGATCCAACTTGTTATACATTATAGGTTCTAAATTTTACATTTTATTTATTAGTTTAATTTTCTAATATGGTAGAGTTTGTTCAATGCATGTGGACAATGGGAGGAGGTAAAGTATAAATTATAACTTGTTAAAGGTAGAATTTTACCAATTTAATTCTTGTTTAGTATAGAATTTAATAGATGTTTTATTTCCTATTAATTATAATATTTCCTTCCACATCTAATGTACATTTTACATCTTGTAGACCTCTGTATCCCTCAACTAAGCTAGGCTAAGGTAAAACTTTGTTTAAGAGCCTAATTGATAGTTTTAAAACAAGATTAGTTCGATAATTTATTCTATGATCCATAGAATTGGCACCCCTGAGTATTTGTTAGTGATAGTGATCAGTGATGAGGGGTTACTATATATATATATATATATATATATATATATATATATATATATATATATGTATATATATATATATTGTAACTATATAACGTTGATTATTCAACATTATATAGTTGATAAAGACTACAAAGTGTATAGTCGAAAGTACTTCTAAAAGAATATAATTTATATAAATTGTACTGTATTTTGATATATATATATATTGATCTGTATATTACATATATTGTGAAACGAATACAGATATCAAACTTTATTTATTATATATTTATAATGAAATCTAATTACATATTTTATTCATAAAACATAATGTCATCATTTAATAGTAAATTCTATAACAAATATTTTTAAAATAACATGCAATTTCAAATATTTTTTTATTATTATTTTCAATAATATTATAAATTAAAAGTGTCAGAACTTTAAAAAAAAATCATGTATGATTAGAAAATCCAAAAGATACTTGGTTATATTAAGATTTAAAATAAAAAAATAAAAAATGTTAATGAAAAAAGGAAGCAATAAAGTAAGGATAATAAAATAATGAAACGATTTTCTTTAGTGTAAGTCGAAAAGAAAATGGGAGTACAAAATTAATTTTACTTTAAGTAAAATATATTTATATTGTTGCTGTTTTATAAAGTATTTACATAAAAATGTTAGAAGTTCAAAAGGAAAAATAGAAACACAACAAATGCCTTATAAACTAAAAAAAATAGTTGAACAAAATCAAAGTGCTTTTAAAAGAAAAAAAAATCAGTAAATCACTTAGTTGTTGTTAGTTTTGTTTATTGATTCAAACGATGCTTGCAACACTAAATGATTATATATTCCACGATATTATTTTAAAAATAGATAATTAAAATATAGCAATTTAAAATAAACTAATTAACTTCATGAAAAGTAAAAAAAAGTCTAGTCAAAATATATATAATATTATGCACATAGAAAGATATAGTAGTTTGGTAAGTAGAATTAAAATAATTAAATTAGTAAATGGATTTAAAAGTATAAAAACATGATTGGCAGTATTACATACCAAACATCTACATAATAAAGATTTTCGTGATTAGTGGAAGATACTATAGTGAACATCTATAATAAATTTGGATTCAAATCAACCTTTCGAAAAATAATTATGATTTAAAAATCGTTGTAACTGTTTAGAATATTCATATATTTAGAAGAAAGCATTATAGAAAGAACCAATGAGTATGAGTTAGAACTCTGCTTTGTATTTATTGATTATGAAAATATATTTGATTGTACAGTCATGTCCACAGTAATAAAGTTTTGGATGAATAAGAAATAGATAAGAAATATTGTCATATTCTGACAAATATTTCTCAAAATTAAACAGCTATAATTATATTATGAGATGATAGTAATAATATTGATAAAATGTAAAGATAAGATGATTTTATATGTTTAAAACTTATACAAATTATTTTGTAAATAAAAATAAGCATCTTAAAAAATAAAAATACAATGAATTTAAGTAAGCTAGATTTGGAAAATAATGTGATTTTATTTTACTAATTATTCTTAAGAGTATCAGGAAATGTAAAAGATATTAATTGAAACTAAAAAAATAAACTAAAAAAATTAATATAATGTTCAATAGACTATCACAGGAAAAAAATTTAGTTATGAATTAATTATCAGTAACAATGCCTTGGTCAAATTATTACTATAAAGAAAAACACGATGATGAAATCAATCTCAGAATTAAAATTGGATGGATTATTTTTTCATAAAGAATTAACTTAGTGTCAAAAGAAAATATGTCTATGTGTTTGAAAACAAATGTTTTTTTTGTTTTTTTTTAATAGAAGGATTACTTTGTTCTTGCATGTGAATCAGGAATTTGAAAAATTAGCAAAAGAGGAATACATAAATTTTGTCTCACTCAAAAGAATATTGAAATATATATGTTGTACTTAACAAAAAGTTTATTGAACAAAATGTAGGTATTGATGTCACCAATGAAGGAATTAAAATACTGAAATGGACATGGACTGAAGATCTCATAAAAAGAAATGATAATAAGTAGACAGCTAAAAAAGTAAATATATTTCAAAGAGGTTGAAGAAATTTAGCATTGTATATATATATGATAAACAAAAATGCAAGTTAAAAAACTTGCTAATGCTTGTATTTATGTCCACAGATGGCATTCTACCAAAAACACCGATCAAGCGTATGTTTTATTTACATAAACGTCAGAGTAGCATTCACTATCTCTAACTATAATTCCACTTTCAGATCATGATTTCAAGCTATTTGCTATCATCAGTGAAAGCAAATAGCTTGAAATCATGATCTGAAAGTGGAATTATAGTTAGAGATAGTGAATGCTATTCTGACGTTTATGTAAACAAAACATACGCTTGATCGGTGTTTTTGGTAGAACGCCATCTGTGGATATATATATATAATGTCCATTAATTAAAACAAAATTGTAATTATAACTGAAATAATAAATTTAATGGTTTACAAACTATTATAAACAATTCTTGAATCAGCAGAAGTATTTGCAGTTAATTTCTTAAACCTGCCTCAGCTGCCATTAAATTAAAAAACAAAACAAAAAAAAAGCGGAAGCAAACACCATCAATTCAAATCCCATGAATCTCCTATTTTAATATTAGGTGCTTGTCTATTTATTAAATGCATTTTATTTTTATTTATAAAAATTGTCTCTTTAATTTTTATTTTATTATGGTTTTTCTCTTCATGAAGAATTTTCACATTTTCAAAATCAAATTTAAATTTATATTTACATGTTTTTTCATGATCAAAGAAAACTGAAGGGGACATTAAATCACCATTATTTTTACTTTTTACATGCCTATATAACAATTCATGCTCCCTCAATCTCTTCTCAATACAGCACCTAGATTCATCTATAAATGATAGCATACAATCACAAAAATTTGATATATGGCATCACTTTTAAGAAATTAACCAAAAGAGTACTTCTGTGGATTTAAAGATTTTTATAATACTTTGTAAACCATTAAATTTATTATTTCAATTATAATTACAATATATATATATATATATATATATATTGTAACCAGTTGTGTCACATAACACACACTAATATAGTGTATGTGCATATATATGTAAATAAAGGAAAAGTAGAAATAAACACAGACATAACATTTTGTAAATATTTTTCTATATTTCCTAAAATAAAATATAATAAGTAAAGGGTTAAATAACTATGAATTTAAAGCAAAATTTCATTGTAAAATAAGTATTTTAAAAAGGTCTGATAACAATATTTGTAATTCTGATTTTGAAATTAACAAAAAAAAACAGAGCATAATTTATTTTTTTAAAATCTTTTAATTAATACTTGTATAAAATATCTTTTTTAATTAATGCTTATTTGCATTTCTACTATGTAGTTAAAAATCTTTGTAGATAAAAAATTCTAAAGGATTATCAAACCTTTGGTCAAATTCCAAAGATTAAAGTAAAAACATGAATATCACACTTTGATAGAAATTTCCAGCTTGTTTTCAAATGGATTATACAGACTGAAATCTGCCACTCTGTTTTTGTCACCTGACATAACCAAGATTATAAAAGACTCATAAAAAAATCAGTTAGTTTGGCTTTCAGTTTTGTAAGAGTTAGCAGAAGAGCTAGCTGTAAAGTTGGCTAAAGTATTTTGTGAAGAGTTGGTAACTGCAGCAAAGAATGGCAACAGTAAAGCTAGCTGCAAAGATGGCTAGTATAATTATAAAGAAAACTGTCATGGGGATATAAGAATGTAAGGAAGTGGCTGCTTCAGTTCACTGGTGGAGTTTGAATTTACATGGAGGTAATGGGTCAAAATTCTTTGTAATTCATAGCCTTAAATGTGTCTGAAAAACAGTTTGCTGACCTGAAGCTTAAAAAATCCAAGTATAAGTTAAACTGACTGCAAAGCCGACCATACCTGAATTATATACTTTTACCTTATGATGACAACAAACCTGGATTGACCAACAAACAACTTGCCCAAGAGACACACCAGATTAATAAAAAAGTAGTTATACATATGCTGTTGTATCTACATATGCGAAGAGAAGCACAAATAAACTTGCATAAAAAAGTGAGTTGTTTTTTAATAATTAATTTGATGGACATTTTAAATCTATATTTTTAAATTTAAAGACATTTATAATTAGTTAAGCGGTAACCTAATAAAAGCTTTCTAACTTTTGAAAAATTGACAATATATTTTTTTAAAAGAATAAAAGAAAGCTATAATAGAATTTGATAAACTGATTTTTTTAATATTTATAGACATGTATATATGTAAATTTTATGTATATTCAAAATGAAATTATTAATTATAAAAGTATTGTTATTTATTATTTAACAAATTTAAATTTGTTAATAATCTGTGCAATTTTACATGTGTGTTGTAGTAAACCAGGCATAAATATTTGTATTATTTAAAATATAATTTAAAAGCTTAATCCTGTATTATTTTTATGTAAAAGCTAAATATGTTAAGAAATTTCATGCACACACATGAATGTGTGCATTTATTGTCAATTATAACATATATGTAAAATGTAATCAATTTTGTCATCATTGAATATCAATCGAAATAGATTAATTGTATAATAGAAATTGCACGTCTGTGCACCATATATGTAAATTAATGTGATAACTTGAATTTTGTAGTAATATTGCAAATTACAGTGTAATGACTTTTATTATTGTGTATCATTTAAAATCAGAATCCTTAACCTATAAGACCTTAAATATCATTTTTTTATTGTTATTAATAAACTTATATTTAATTGTTAAAATTGTTTCCATCATTTCTTGGTCACATACAGTAATAGAGATTATGTTCTCTGAGCTAGATTCATGCACAGATAAATGGGGAAGTATACTTAGAGCTTTTGGGGCATCCAGTGATGATCAATCATCATCCTGGTTGACACAAAATAGAATACTCTATAAAGCCCATGCACTATTATTTTTTATTTTATTGGTCTTATTTAAAAGTTAAGTTTATAGTAGGCCAGTACAAGTAGCCTCAGCATGTTTTAATGTCCCAGCATTATTGTTTGATTTTTCTTAATGTGTATTCTAATGAATGAGCACTAAGTAGGTGCATCCAAGTTATGTTTAAATAATTGCCCAAGCTGGAAAAGGCTCAATAGTTAGCCTAGTCTAAAGAAAACCCATTTACAATGCAGTCACAAGGTTGACTGTTGATTTATATTTTTATTGTTCAAATCAAGTCACAAGATTAACTGTTGATTTTATTCTGATTTATTGTACTGATTTGTTTATTTCCATCAATGATGATGATGAATGGTATTTGAATTATACTTACTTTTACATTATAATGTGGGTTGATGGTTAATTATGCTTTTAGTAAAAGGCTGATTTCTCACTGATCTCAGAGATTCTCTAATCTAGTGTCCATTTGAATATATTTGATCTTATATATACTATTAAAAATTTTAAATGTATTTTACTTGAGAGTGATGATGATTTCGCCATCACCCCAGGTTCACTCCATTTTGATATGCCCCATGTTCCACTTAAAAATTATACTTCTTGTAAATATTATTTATATTAAATCATTTCATTTTAAATTTACTTGGGGTTGATGATGATGTTCCATCACCCCAGGTTTACATCAATTACTTCCACTTTCTTGATACTCCCATCCATTACAATTTGATATTACCATCCCATTATATATATATATATATATATATATATATATATTTGCCTTTCATAATTGTATATATGTATTGGAAAAATATTTATCATTTACACAAACATTCAGTCTGCCTTATCAGGCACTGAGAAGAAAGACCACAGTGTTTCTTGATCTTAAACTCAGAGGTAAAAAGCCAATAAACTCACTACACTGGCTAATGCATGTTGGTGAGCAGCCCATCCATGTTCATATGCTATATGAATAATCACATAGTAATAACAGCTGCAACAACAAGAACATATGGAGTGGACATTACGAATTTGCTCGGTTCCTTTAAGGCCCAGGAGGCTGTAAAGTCACCAACCAAGGCAGTGGTGGGTGGCCGAAGGTGGAGGGTGCTAAGAATCCCCTGATTGTGGACCCAGGCTGCCATTTGATGATGACTTTTTATTTAGGTACTTACAACTGCAGATCACTTTCAAGTGAAGGAAGATTGCAAGAATTAGAAGAAGAACTGTCTTATATTAAATGGGACATTATTGGACTTTGTGAAGTTAGAAGAAAAGGAGAAGAAACAATTGATTTAAACAGTGGCCATATACTCTATTATAAAGGCACACATGTTGGAAAGACAAGTGTAGTAGGATTCATTATAAATAAAAAGTGGAAGAACAATATTGTGGAGATTGATGGTGTATCGGACAGAGTGGCAAGATTAGTTATACAACTTAATAGCAGATACTAAATGCAGATAATTCAGGTTTATGCCCCAACAAGTTCTCATAGTGATGAAGTAGTAGAAGATTTTTATATGGATGTACAAAATGCTTTTGATCAGAGTAAACAACATTTTAAAATTGTTATGGGAGACTTTAATGCTAGAATTGGTAGAAAAATGAAAGATGAAATTGCTGTAGGTAATTTTGGTTATGGTAATAGAAATGAGAGAGGACATAGACTTGTGGAGTTTGCAGAAAAAGAAAAACTTTATATTATGAATTCATTTTTTGAGAAAAATGTTAAAAGGAAATGGACATGAAAGCATCCAAATGAAGGTACAGCAGAATTGGATTATATTTTGACTAACAGAAAATACATATTTCAAGATTGTAATGTTCTTAATAAATTTAACACAGGAAGTGATCATCGATTAGTAAGGTGTAAGTTACGTGTTAATGTAAAACTAGAAAAACAAAAATTATTAAGAAAAACAATATTTACAGTTGATATTCCTAATCTTCGGAACCATTCTAATGAATTTAAATTAGAACTTACAAATAGGTTTCAAGTGTTAGGAGATTTTGAACATGATACAGATTTGAATGAAATTAATATGAATATAACTGATACACTTGTAAAAATTGCAACAAACATAGCTGGTAGAAAAAAGCAGCAATTGACTAATAAAATTTCTACTGAGACTAGAGAATTTATGAAGAAAAGAAGAAATATGAATATATACAAAAATGATGTATTAAAAAGAATTGAATATCTCAAATTTTGTAAAATGGTATGGAAAAGAGTTGAAAATGATATAAGAAAGTATAACTGTGAAATAGCAAGGAAAGCTGTAGAAGAAAAGGAAAGTCTCAAAAATGTTAAACAACATTTTGGTATTGGTAGGAAATTTATATCTGCAATAAGAAAAAAAGATGGAATTATTACTAAAAAGAGAGATGATATCATGAAATTGGTAGAAGATTTTTATCAAGAATTATATAGTAATAAAGAACAAGTACCTCCTATATCTATTACATCTTCCGAATTGCCCAGAATTTTAAATGAAGAAGTGAGACATGCAATTAAGTGTATGAAGAAAGGAAAGGCTTCAGGAAATGATGGAATTATAATTGATATATTAAAAGAAGCAGGTGAAGAAATAGAAACAATTTTAGCAAAGTTATATACCAAATGTCTAAATGATAAAGATGTACCGGAAGATTGGAAGAATGCAGTAATAATATTAATATTTAAAAAAGGTGTTAAAGAAGATATTAGAAATTACAGACCTATCAGCCTTTTATCAGTTTTACATAAAATTTTTACCAAGATAATTACAACTCATCTACAGAGAACTTTGAATGTCCACCAACCAAGAGAACAAGCTGGATTTAAAAGTGGTTTTAGTACACTAGATCATATCCAGGTATTGAGAGAAGTCATAGAAAGACAAACAAATATGAGTTGTCATTATGTTTTCGATTTGTAGATTATAAAAAGGCATTCGATTCTGTACACATTTCTTCAGTGATTAAAGCATTGGATCATCAAGGTATAGATCCAGGATATTGTCATATTTTAAAGAATATTTATAAAAATGCAACAGCAACAATTAAATTACATAATGATACTGGAAAAATCAACATTGAGAAAGGTGTAAGACAAGGTGACTCCATATCTCCAAAACTCTTTACAGCAGTGCTGCAAGAAGTATTTTGTGGATTAAAATGGGAAACTAAAGGAGTGAAAATAAATGGAGAGTATTTAAGTCATTTAGATTTTGCAGATGATGCAGTTGTTTTTGCAAATAATGCTTCAGAGCTGCAGGAAATGTTGCATGAGTTAGCAGATGAAAGTAGAAAAGTAGGACTAAAGATAAATGTTAAAAAGACTAAAGTAATGTTTAATTGATTTGCTCAAAATATGAAAATAAAGATTGATTATGAAGAATTTGAAGAAATTGACAGTTACAAATACCTTGGTCAGATTATTAATACAGATGGAAACATAATAGAGGAAATTAATCATAGAATTAAACTTGGTTGGAGTGCTTTTGGTAGAAATAACTTGATACTAAAAGGAAATATGCCTATATGTTTGAAATGGATGGTTTTTAACAAATGTTTTTTACCAGTTCTTACTTATGGATCTAAGACTTGGACACTTAATAGAAGAGCAATACAGAGACTTCAGACCACTCAAAGGAGTATGGAGAGATGTATGTTGTGAGTAACAAGAAGTGATCGAAAATGCAATGTATGGGTAAGACAACAAACAGGTGTTACTGACCTTATTGAAAAAAATTAAAAGATTGAAATGGAGTTGAGCTGGACATATTGCTAGAAGAGATGATAATAGATGGACAATTGACATTTTAAACTGGATTCCAAGAGATTGTAAAAGACCCAGAAAGAGGCCACATGTGAGCTGGATGGATGAAATAAGAAAATGTGCAGGGGTGTTGTGGAGAAGAAAAGCTAAAGATCGGAGAAGATGGATTAAACTTGGAGAGACCTTCATCCTGCAGTGGATTTATTATGGTTGATGATATATATATATATATATATATATATATATATATATATATATATATATATATATATATATATATATATATATATATATATATATATATATATATATATAATTGTATTCCATCTTTGATTAGACTTAACATAGTTATTGTCATATTAAAATATATTGTCACAATTTTATATGGAATTAACTGTTTAACATCATCAATCAGGTGGTGTTTATTCTAATTTTGGAGTTATTTTAAATACACTGGAATACAAAATAATATTTGAAGTCATGTTTTTTTTTTTATTATTTAAGCCATACTATAGTTAATTTTGCTACAAAAATATTACATATATTTGAACATATATTTTGATAGGTTTATGCATTAACATTTTATTTTATTGCATATTGTAACAACAATAGACTTAAACAAATAAATAATAAGTTGTATTTTTATATATGTATAAATGTGTGTGTGCATATTTAGATTATTGTAAATTTAAAATTATGTATGTTTAACATAGTATTATTATTAAAATTTATAGCATGTAATAATCTGGTTAAAGAAATAAATGAATTTTTTTTTATTCTCTGTTTTGTATTTTAATGAGAAGAGACTAAAATCATTGTCATTTTATTTTATTTTAAAATATTTTCTTTTTACCAATTAAAATAAAATATTTTATTCAGGAAACCTTTTTTTAGTTTATAAACTATAATTTAATTATAATAATCACACGTTAATATTATATTGTAAATTTTGACTTTGGCTTCACAGCCCTTGGTGATGAGGCACAAATAAATTTCTTTTAAAACAAGTAGAATAATCACTCAATGGACTAAAATAAGTAAATTTGATCTGGATATTATATACTGTATCTAGGTCAATGATGTAAATGTTACATCAATAAACAAATTATATAAATTTACAATGATTTAGGTCACAAAACACTCTTTATATATCTTTATCATATCAGTTGTATTGTGTTTTGCAGTAAATAAAGTTTAAAACATAATAGTTTTAAATATTTAATTTAAATCATAACTCTGAAAAGCTAAGTAATAATAATGTTTACTTGAAAAGTTGATGTCTTTTGTGAGATTAACCTATTTAAACAACTAAGAAGTGAATTTATTTTAAGTGTGTTGTAAAAGTTATAATATGCTTATAAAATTTTACTATGTGAATTAACAAGAATATCATATATATATATATATATATATATATATATATATATATATATATATATATATATATATATATATATATATGCATTCATTTGTAGACCAGGAGATAAATAATTTGCCAAATATTATTACCAAATAGGATAATGATTGGGATTTATAAATAACAATTTAAACATTTTAAGAATGATAAAACAATGATTATTATTATTTTGTGTTGTCTGAAATGATAATTCTTCTTATAACATGCTAAGGATTATTTATTTAAATAAACTTCAAATATTTAAATGAAAAAACTCTTGGGATTATAGTACCTTTAAAAAATATCATCATTTAATGGATTGTCTTTGCATGAATTTTACAAAGGAACTTTAAGATGAGTGAACTTTATGTGTATGGACTTTGTTTAATATTTATTATTTAATTGACAGGTTATATGTCTTATTTATTCCATAGTTATTTGTACTTTTATTGTTTTTAAGGTTATTTAATATACACAATTTATGTCTTGTTTTATTGATTATATATATAATTAACCAGAAAGAAAATCTTAGTAATTCTAAAATAAAATTGTAAATAACTACAGTAGATTTTTGCATAATGACTTGTTTTCATTCATTTATAGATGATAATAATTATAATAACTAATATATATATATATATATATATATAATAAGGAAGTGATTATTATTTAAAATAAGTAATAAGTTGTTTATAAAATATCAATTATACTAAATTTATTACTTTATTTGTGATATAAATGACCAATAGGCAAATTAAAATAGGTTAACATTTTCTTTTATATATTTAGTAAATATATTGTTTATTAAAGATAATTAAATAAATAAATATTTTCTTTGTGGTAAATATGTGCAATGTTTTAGCAACATATTAAAGTTAAAACAAGCAGAACATTTTCTTGTAAACCATTTTAAACTATTACGAATATTAATCAATATCTTCTTTATTTTGTAAATAAAATTATTGCTTATTTATTAAATTTGAATTAATACTCTTATTTGATTTGATAGGCAATAATAATTTAAAGTTTCTATGCAATTATAATAAAATTTAATTAAATAAATAATATAGATTTTATTGCTTTATTGGAATTCAATAATTATCAAATGTGAACTTAATGTTTTCATAGACATCAATCTGGTATTATTTAAACATAAAAGTTAGTCAATAAATTATTGATGCAAACGTTATATATAATCATTAAGGTTAAATAATTTTATTTATCCTTTAACACTATTATAAACTTTCATACATAATAATAGAAAAATTGATTATTTTGTGGATTAATCCAAATATAACTTATTACCTAATATATTTATTAAGAGTTTTCAAATGATTATTTTATTTTGTGTATTACAATTTGGGTGTCCAGTGTGTTATCATTTGTTTAACAAATAAATATTATTAATAAATTTAAAACTTTTTTTTAGGATAGATTTTTGGATGACTTTATCAAAAAGGGCTTAAATAAAAGTATTGCTTAAATTTATTCCAGTACAGATGTGGTTTGCTCAATTGTGTGGCTCTATTAATTTCAGTTTACTCATTTCTACTGTTACATATTTGGTGTATCTAAAAGGCTTGAGGTATCTATAAGAAGACTTGTCAAAATTATATTGTTACACATTTTGGCTTGCCCAATTCAGTGGGTATATAAAAATAAACATCCTGTTTTTCTCCTTTATACCACACTATATTTCTTTTTATCTCTTAATACAAAGGCTTA
The DNA here is from genome assembly GCA_028023455.1 of Epiperipatus broadwayi. NCBI lineage: Eukaryota > Metazoa > Onychophora > Udeonychophora > Euonychophora > Peripatidae > Epiperipatus > Epiperipatus broadwayi. The sequence goes on from JAQFVV010014236.1 coordinate 26,004, forward strand.
GATATATAAGAGATATACATCAGGTGTCTCTATTTTGTATATTTAATGTATTTTTTTTGAAAAAATCAAAATTATTATGATAAATTGGAGTAAGTATTAAAGGTATTATTTTAATAATTATTATGATGTAGAAAAACTGGTCAATAGGGTGACCTGAATGAAGTGATATGTAAAATTGACAAAGTTTGAATACTTGGTATACAAATATAAACTTAAAAAAATGAAAGCAGTAAATATAATTAGGAAAAGTAAATTAACCATTGAAGTTACAGTTGAAAACAAAAGTTAATTGTTTAAATATTTGGAAATTGGATTAATATTATAAGAAGTAATTGTAAAGAAATTAGACCACAAATAACAATGACTAGAAATGCATTTAATTGGTGTAAAAAGTTTTATTAGGGATTACTAATTGAATACTTTATTTAAAATATCGTTTTATATGGAACTGAAACATGCTCACTGAAAAAAGTAAGAAGAAAATGTGGGACTTTAAGAATGTGGATGTTAAGAACAATAAAACATCTGGAAATAAAGTGGAACTTTTGAAAAGAGTAATTACTAAAATATATAATACATATGACCTGCTGCCTATGTTTATAATGGCAGAATGCGTACCAGTGGGTGGGAAAGATGAGGATATTTGCAATGGCAAAATTCCACATTAAAAGGTCAAATTTTTACAATATGAAAAGTATAAATTTGTACACAAAAGTAATAAACACATTGCGATAATAAATAAAAACAAATAGATGTAACTTTTTAATATGGAATTCTGCCACACACCCCACATATATACTGGGGAAAAGTTAGGGCATTCTATCATCGCAAATACACACATCAGGTCTTTATAGTGTAAATAAAGTTTATTTTGAAAGATATGTAAGTACCATATATATATATTTGATAAAATTATAAAAGGAAAGAGAAACTAAATTGTATACATAATTATGAGCCTAATACTTTTGAAAAGAATAATAGTTACAAGTATTTATAAATAGAGCAAAAGATAAAAAAAGCTTAAAGAATTTGGTTTAGTTTGATAAGTATGAGCTCCTTTTTCAAACAACTGATAACGTAATATGCAAAAAAGATAATTATTAATTTAAACTCTAACGTAGATTAATATATTTCATCAATTATTTTAAGTTTGTATAAAGTTATGTTAATGATTGATATTAAAAAAAAACTTGATTTTATCAAGAATTTAATATTAGTGAAGTTTTCTTTTATTTTGCATAGTTAATAAATATTATATAGCAGAATTTTTTAAAATAATGTTAAAAAAAGTTAACGATATAAAAAAGTATAATAGTTACTTAGAAAGTAAAACTATAGAGGAGAATAAAATGTGAAGAATGTAGAAAAAAACATTTTGGTATTGATAGAAAACATTTCTGCAATAAGAAGAAATAATGGAATTATTACTAAAAAGAGATGACATTATAAAATGTGTAGAACAGCTTTAGCAAGAATTATATAGCAATAATAAAGAATTGAGATATACAATTAAATCTATGAAGAAAGGAAAAGCTCCATGTAATGATGGAAATATAATTGATATCTTAAAAGAAGCAAGTAAAAAAATATAATTTTTTTAGTAAAATTATATACCAAATACCTACATGATAAAGATGCACCAGATGATTGGAAGAATGCAGTATGATAAAGAAGATATAAAAAATTGCAAACCTATAAGTCTCTTATTAGTACAATACAAAATTTTTCATGAAGATAATTACAACTCATCTAAAGAAAACTTGGTATTTTAATCCAATCAAAAGAACAAGTTGTATTTGAAAGTGGTTTTAATAAAGTGGATCAAATCCAAGTATTTGAGCAAAGTTATAGAATGAACCAATAAATATGAGTTGCCATTATGCTTTGGATTTTTAGATTATGATTTTCAGATTTGATTTTATGAGAATTTTTCAGTGATTAAATCCCTGAATCATCAATGCATAGATCCAGGATGTTGTCATATTCTGAAGAATATATATAAAAATTCAACAGTAACAAGTATATTACATAATGATACTAAGATTGAAAAGGGTATATGTACAACGGATGATGCTATATCTCCAAAACTTCTTACAGCTGTTTTGCAAGAAGTATTTTGTGGATTAAAATGGGAAGCCAAGAAAGTAAACATAATGGAGATTATTTAAGTTACCTACATTTTTCCGATGATGTAATTGTTTTTTGCAAATGATGCTTTAAATCTTCAGGAAATGTTGCAATATTTATCATATGAAAGCAAAAAATTTGGTCTAAAGTTAAATGCTTAAAAGATTAAAATAATATTCAATGGATTTTCTCAAAAGAAGAAAATAAAGATTGCTAATGATTAATTAGAAAAAGTTAACAATTACAAATACCTTGGTCAGATTGTTTCCACAGATGAAAAAAAACATAATAGATACTATTAATCATAGAAATTAATTTGTTTGGAATATTTTTGATAGAAATAATTTAATATTGAAAGAAAGTATGCCTATGTGTTTGAAAAGAAAAAAAAAGTATTTTACCAATTCTTACTTATGAATCTAAGATTAGTATAACCACTCAAAGAATTATGGAGAAGTGCATGTTAGTAGTAACAAGAGATTGAAAATGAAATACATGGATGAGAAAACAAATGGGTGTTACTGTCATCATTGATAGAATTAAGAGACTGAAGTGAAGTTGGGCTGGAAATATTGGTAGGAGAAATGATAATAGATGGACAGTTAAAATCTTAAATTGGATTTCAGAAGATTGTAAAAGATCTAGAAAAGATGACATGTGAGAAGAAAAAGTAAAATAAGGAAGTATGTGGGAATAATGTGGAGAAGAGAGTCTAGATATCAAAGAAGTTGGATTGAATTTGAAGAGATATTCATTCTGTAATGGATTAATAATTGTTGAAAATGATGATATCATAGCAGTACCATAAACACATTTTGCAATTATTTTCTATCTATTGATCTTTATATATCTTATAATTAGACATCTTGCAGATAAATACTCATTTACCAAGAAGCCCCTGATAGATAGCTATATTAGCTATATAGTAGGAACTAAAGAAGTTATTCATAATATAAATTTCTTTTATATGATAACTGTAGAACAGTGGTCTTCAACCTTTTCACCCTTGCGGCCCGGTAAAAATAAGGATAAGATTTCGCGGACCGGCAGAAGTTTACAGATAAATTTTCTTAAAGGTGTAACCTGCTTATCCTTAGACAAGCATAATTGTTATAACTGGCCAAAACAGCATACTAGTTATTGTCTATTGTAATTGTGTTGCTTACCTTCACATGTTGAACACTCTTTCTTGAGTTGCGCATTCCGACTGCTACAGAAAACAAGTACAATAACAATCGTTCTCATTAATGTGCTTGCATTTTACATTTATTATTTCATTATTAAAACATGTGAGAATAAAATGTTATTCATCTGAATGTTGAAAAAGTCAAAAGTTTTGATCTTATTTTATTTTTATTTTGGGGGGGGGGGAGTGGGTTGAAAAATACTTTGTCATCACTGAGACAAAAGATAGACATCAAAGTTATTTTTTGTTTGTTTCTATTTTTAAAAAAAGGTAACAGAAATTGGTTTTAAAAATAAAAGTTTTAGTATTTTAGTGATATACAAATAAAGCCCAAAAAAATATCGCCTTATAGGCCAAAAAAAAGTGGGCATATTTTTAAACAAAAAAAAAAAGAAAACGAAACTAGAAAAAGTCAAAAGTTTTGATCTTACTTTATTTTGGGGTGGTGAGGGTGTATATACTTCGTAAAAGTTAGAGACCAAACTTATTTTTTGGTTTTTATTTTTAAAAAAGGTAATAAAAATTGATTTGAAAAATAAAGTTAAATCCAAAAAAAAAAAAAATTGTATAGCCAAAAAAAAAAAACACTAAAAATGAAATATTAAAAGAGAGAGTAGAATAAATTTAAAAGATCAAAAAAAGTCACGTTACATTTTATTATTTTAACAATGCTGACAAGCAGCTGTGATTGGCTATCAAAAGACAACCAGGGGTTTGTATAATAAAAAAAAATTTCTACCCCCCCCCCAATAAACGTCTGTGATAAATAGAAAAACAAATTAATTTATATATTGATTGATTAGATTTTGTTTTTGTTCTGTTTCTTTTTTTTTAATCGGGTAAAAATGCGATGAAAAAATAAATAAAAATTGTTCATATTAATTAAAAGTTTAAAATCTTATTATTTTGTTATTATAAACTTACTTCCCAGTCTAGCACATGGACCTCCAGAAAAGTTCTGTGGCCTGGTGCCGGGTCACAGCCCGGTGGTTGAAGACCACTGCTCTAGAATAATCTATATAAGCGACAACAAATAAAATTTAGTGCCTTCAGACAAGTTTCTATTTATAAATCTTTGGCAGTAAATTGCAGTTGATTGAAGACTGTCAACTATTCCTCCTTATTACATTCAAAGTAATAATTAGAAATTTTACATACTATCAGGTTTGAAATAAATACCAGCAAGCTTTTATATTTATATATGCAGAAAGTTTGAGATTTTAAGAAATAAGTTGAAATAATAATAATAATAATAATAATAATAATAATAATAATAATAATAATAATAATAATAATAATAATAATAATAATAATAATAATAATAATAATAATAATAATAATAATAATAATAATAATAATAATAATAATAATAATAATAATAATAGCACAATAGGGACAAAACAACACAGCAGCAGCAACAGCAAAAACTACTACAACAACAATGGCAATATTAATGATGATAAAAATAATAATGTTGATAATGATAATAGAGAAAAAATGATATTAAAGGCTTTTATTTATAATACACTAAAAATGAAAAAATAATTGTTTCTTCAAGCACAATTGCTTAAAATAAACGTATGAAGGGGAGGGGCATAAATTAATTGAGTCAAGCTTTTGCTATGAAAAGTAGGGATTGATTTAATTAATTTCTGAAATCCCCACTCACACTTTTACTTCAAATTAAATCTAAAATGTCCAACTGTACTTGAAAAAATTATATTTTTTTTTTTGCTTTTTATGCATGATAAATAAAAGCATTCAATATAAAAAATAAATTCTATTATTTTTAACTTTTTAGTATTTGCACTGTAAATAAAAATGTAAACTATATTGTACTTTAAATTGACTTGACACTTTAGTTGATATATATTATATAACTAGATATTTCTGTAAGTTAATATGTATATGCCATAATAAATATATCATATTTAGAATGAATACTTAATAATATATAAACATTACAAGCATAAAGCTAAACTAGTCAATATATAATCAAAACTACCCCAAATCCAAAATTCAACCAGACCAGCATAAAAATAATATTAAAACACAACCAAAGGTTTCACTGCTACAAGCAGACTTCTCAAGTGTAAAGAACTACAAAATCTACACAATATATATAATATTAAAAATTACCCACAAATCCATTCACTTCCCATCCACCCTTAATATTAAAAGAACTCTTAAATAAGTGAATTGCTTCAGAATAATAAATTTTCAATAATAAAGATTCTTTAATTCTTCTTTTGATTTCATTTTTCTCAAAGAAGACAACCTTAGCTTCATCAAAATCAATAGTGTGGCCTGCATCTTTTTCATGGACATACAAAGCAGAACTAAGATATCTATTTTAACTCTACTTTTATGAACCTTTATTTTTTCATTTAAACTCAAACTACTCTGACCTATGTAAACCTTCTTACAAATAAACAAGGGATAAAATATACTACACCAGGAACTGTCTTTCTATCAAAAATTTCTTTTGTATTATTTAATAAATTATTTAATGTAACACCCCTTTTCCAAGCAATTTTCTTATTTCCAAACAATTTACTATTTCTACATACAATTTTATAAGAAGACAATTTAAATGGCAAGGAAATAAAATCATATTTTTCTTTAATCTTTACATCCTTACAAATATTACTATTAAATAAAATACTTTTAACAAATTTATCAGAGTAACCAACACTTATGTAAACTTTATAAAACTGATATTTCTGAAACAAAGCTACCCCACTAGAATTATTTAATTTAATACTCCTATGACAATAATTCTTTAAAGCAGCTCCTTTATGAGATACAGACTGATAGCTATCAGGTTTAATTATAGATCTTAATTCTCTACTTTTAAGTAAATGACTGCATAGGAAACAATTAGTTTCTACATTTCTAATCACCAAAAGATCTAAAAATTTTAACTTACCAAAATCTAACCCCCCTCCTTCTAACACAAATTTTATAGAAGGATCAAAACAATTAAACTCATTAACAAATTCCTTCAATTTATCATTCTCAACAACAAATAAACAAAACTTAACATAAACCGACAAATAACTTTCCATATAAACAATTATTTTTAATAATAATTTCCTCTTCCATATAACTTAACATAAACCGAACATACTAAAGGAGAAATAATATAACCTATTATCCACCCTTCCTTAATCTTATAAAAATTACCTTTATAAGTAAAATACATAGAATCTTCCAATAACAAAAGCAAATCTTTAATTACCTTAATTTTACTTTTTGATAAAGAACTTTTATTAATCAATACAGACATAATAACATCAATACTGCTTGAAATAAGAAAATTGCTTGGAAAATTGCTTGGAAAAGGGGTGTTACATTGGATAATTTATTAAATAATACAAAAGAAATTTTGGATAGAAAGACTATTCCTGGTATAGTATATTTTATCCCTTGTTTATTTTGTAAGAAGGTTTACATAGGTCAGAGTACTTTGAGTTTAAATGAAAGAATAAAAGGTTCATAAAAGTAGAGTTAAGAATAGATATCTTAATTCTTCTTTGTATGTCCATGAAAAAGATACAGGCCACACTATTGATTTTGATGAAGCTAAGGTTGTCTTCTTTGAGAGAAATAAAATCAAAAGAAAAATTAAATAATCTTTATTATTGAAAATTTATTATTCTGAAGCAATTAACTTATTTAAGAGTTCTGTTAATATTAAGGGTGGATGGGAAGTGAATGGATTTGTGGGTAATTTTAATATTATATATATTGTGTAGTTATTGTAGTTCTTTATACTTGAGAAGTCTGCTTGTAGCAGTGAAACCTTTGGTTGTGTTTTAATATTATTTTATGCTGGTCTGGTTTAATTTTGGATTTGGGGTAGTTTTGATTAATAATATATGTATATAATAAACCATTAAATGACTAAATATGATGAAAATATCATTTTAAGTGAAAAGTGTTTGACATTTTTGCTTTTGATTAGAAATTTTTATTTTTATTTTTTAAAAAAAATACTTACCAAAACAATATTGTAAATGGACCTCACTTAATGTGTATAATTTTAATACATTTGATACTTATAGTTTATATTTATCACTCAATATTTCTGAAATAAGTTAATATGTTTATTCTTCATGTATATATTGTATTTAGTATGTATACATAATTATAACTAGGTATATGTGTGTTTATGTATGTATAATAAAACATTAAGTAACATTATTTTTTCTGTTGAAATGTGTTTGACTTTTTTTTTTTTACTTGAAAAAATTTTTTTTACAAAAAAATTAATATTATATTGTAAACTAACTTTCTTATTCTAACATAAATGAAGATTACAACTAAAACCAAAAAAAGTACCATTAATTGAAACATATTGAAGTTCTAAGAACAATTTTTTTTTATTTGATATTAAAATATTCAAAATTTTCCCACCCTCTGTTCATTTATGTAAAAAATTAGGTCAATTATCTAAAATATTATTGTGCCCTATCACTTTGGTAGTGATTTAAAAAATATATACAAAATTAAAACAACTTATATTGAATTTAAATATATTAAACCTTGATTTTTTATACTCCTCTGTCATCAGTTTTACTTAAAACATATTAAAGTTCTAAGAACATTTTTTTTCATTTGATATCAAAATATTAAAAAAAATTTCACCATCTATTCCTTAGCTAAAAACTTGATAACCTACCTAAAAAATTTATAGTACTTTGCCTAGTATTTTTTCCTTATGTATAAAACTTGAATCAATTCTATTGAATTAAACCTATTAAATCTTGATTTTAAAAGTTCATTCTAACTTTAATAATAAAAGTGATTACAATAGTTTACAAACAAATATACGACAAAGAAATACAGAATGTAACTTAAATAAAAGGAATTAATAAAAAATAATGACATTAGTGATGAACATATATAATCCAATTTTCTTCACAGATCCATATCAATAGCCAAAAAATAATGATGGCTGTTTAATTGGAGGTACCATCTAGTTTTATTTTATTGATTGTTTACATTTACATAAGTGACTAGAATAAATTATATAGGACAGATTACTGCTCTCAATTTGGATAATAAAGAAAGATATGAATTACATTATGCATTTGATAGAATCAACATTACATAAAAAGTTTGGATTTATCTAAAACATACTTTATTCAGAATATAAACTCCAAATTAAAGTATTTAAGACAAATGATAAACTTTTTTCACAGAGGTGTATATATATATATATATATATATATAAAACGAAACTTAAATATATTCCAAATAACAGTAAACAATTTATAATATAAATAAAAACTCTTAGAGAAATAGAATGGTTAATAATTCAAAAGATAAATTAGAAAAAATAATGTAATGTAATTTATAGAACTTTTTGTGGGTGTAACTTATCATATGTTGGGGTATCTAGATGTAATATGGAGAAAAGAATTAAAGAGCATAAATTGTTCTATGAAAGAGTTTTGAAAAATGTACAGAAATGTAGTCATAGTAATAATGAAGTGAAGTTATGTACTGAATCTGTCTTTTATGATCATGATAGGAATTGTAATTTTAAATTTGATTTTGATATAAAAAAAATAAAAATTTTAGGCCAAGAGAGAGATAATGAAAAAAGAAAAATTAAAAAGGCAGTTTTTATTAGTAGGTATAAAAATATGATAATAAATAAACAGTCAGCAAATGTTAGGATTAATGAATTGTGGGATATTTAAATTGACATGTCTTTCCGGTTGGTAATAGATGATTCCATTTTGAAAGTTGAGTTGATAACGATTATGAATATAATCAAAAATATTTCTCTATGAGTTGTTATTTATATTATATTATAAATTGTTTACTGTTATTTGGAATATATTTAAGTTTCATTATTGTATTATTAATATTAGTGGACAATTTGTTATATATATATATATATATATATATATATATATATATATATATATATATATATATATATATATATATATATATATATATATATATATATATATATACTTTACAGATGCTTTTGTAAATTGGCTACTACATTTAAAAAACTAAAAATTTGATTGCTTTATTTTTATAGTTAACCAAATGTATTCATCACAGTTATGTGTTGAATAACATATTATATAATTAATATCAAGTATAAAAGTCTCTCATATTAATGCTTAAAAGAAAATATCATTTTTATAAAGTATTTAAAAATGGCTTCTGATGTAGATTTTGTGATCAGTACTTGTATCTACTGTATTTTTCTATTTCTGACATTTTTCTTTGTCTCACATGTCAACATAAAATAAATGATAAAATGATTATTTCTTATCAGATAAAATAAATTTGACTTCATTTGATAGATACTTTTATTTACTACTGAAATAAATTTTAAATGTTTACATTTTGTTTCTGTAAATATTAAAAAAAATGAGGTTGTAATCAAAACAAAGACTTTACATATCATTTTTAGAAAGATTATTATCAGTTTATAAAATCAATGAAATATTTCTTATTTCTGATTATTTTTAAAAATGTGAATGATCATTTATTTATTTATCTTATGTCTAATGAATTATGCTTTAAAGGTTTAAATTGTTTGAATATTAATTGCTAAATTACAATATTTTCTTACTGTAAATATAACATAGATTGTTTACATCAAAGCTAGAATTTTCTAATTTGCTTCAGGACATATTTACGTTAATTGATAATATAGCATTATATTTTTGAAAATAAAGTATTTCAAGTCAAAATAAGTTATTAATAATTTATATTTCTGGATATCTAATAAATATAGCGAAATTATTTTTAAAAAAAATCTAAAATTCGTAATAAATTTGCAAAATAAACATGTTTTTTGTGTAATTGGAAACTTCAATTTCATAAAATGACTAATGTTTTACAGCCTTGGCAACACACAATGGCTAAACATGTCAGGGTGGGGCTTACATCTATTGTAAGAATGGGAATTTTGAATTTCATGCCTTTTATTGCAAAATTTTCAGGAAAAAAATATTATACTAAAATATATCATTTTGCATGCATTTTAGCATATAATACTTATGAAAAAATTCACCAGGGGGCGAATTGACCAAAAGACGTTTTTCTGTCATCCAAAATAAGAATGTGTTAAAATATATATACTTATTTTTGTTATTATTCTTATTAAGAAACAGAGCTATCAAATTGTATAAACAAACAGTGGTGCTTACATATATAAAACAAATAATTTAATAGAAGAATATGGAATAGTAATTATAAATTTAAAATTTCAGCACTAAAATATTTTAAAATAGAGCAATTATATTTCAGATTACATTTTTATTTAGGTGTAGAACAAACTGTTTCTATATTTTATATTTGTGTGCATGTATGTGTAAATACTTACGTATTTAGATTTGATATCATTAATTATCTTGTTAAGTTTGCTAGGATATTTATTAACTAATAGTATTTATTAAAAGGTCAAGATAAAATTAATTGAAGTAAATATCTGAGAACTATTAAGTGTTGTGATTTTTTTTTAAAATAAATGTTTATAATATTATTTTAAAGCTTGAAAATGAAAGTGAAGCAATTGAAAAAGATTGAAATTATTTTCCTTTTTCTTCATCTTTAAATGGTGATTATAAAATTTTACCACATTGATTCAAAAATCTTAGTGTCTATCATTTTGCTTCACAATAACTATTCCGATCTCTTCCAAATTTTCCCTGAAAAACCAAGAAACTCTAATGTATAAAGGGAAATATATTGAATCAGACATCAGATGATCAAAGTGTATAAAAGCTGAGTTTTGGAAAAACCAGACAGTCTTCACAAATTCTAATTGCAGTCAGAATCTAAGCAGGTTCAAATTTTTGAATAGCTATTTTGTTTGCCATCTACATGATGATTCACTAGTCTGGCCAGTCTATGTATTTTGTATGTAATCTCTGCCATCTCTACTTTAGAATGATTGTATATTGAATGCATCAATTTTATGTCAGTAATTGATTTTATGGTGTTTTTTTTTTTTGTACATTTAAAGCAAAATACTATTACATTTATTTTTTTCCCCATGTTTAAACAAGTTTTCTTTAAAAATAAAAATTTATAAATGAAATTAGCATTTAAAAAATGCTTGATTTGAATATCTGACTTTTACAGTAATGAGGTATTTTTTGTCAACTTGCCTAGACGTAATGTTTTTAATTAATACTGAAATTTGTAAAATGAAAACGAATTATTTAATTATTCAGCAGCTAAAAGTCTACATTTAAATTAAAAATTAAACAATCAATTCTCTTTCAAAGAATATTGTCAAATGTTTTTTTTTTCTTTTATACGTTATATTATTATCCTATGTCAACATTGTACTTCTTCTCCATACCCGCTCTTTCAAAATAAAGTAAAAATAAAATAAGAAATTAAAAAAAAAACAAAAACATTAAAAATGTATTTGTAAAACTATATTACAGCTTTATTCTGCATCGAAAAAAATATCTGCTTAAATATTTATGTTGGTTATTTCTGCTAACGTGCTAATTTATTAATTTCATTTAGGCAAATGATGTGTCAATTTTTAATTGTAGTTACTACTGAGTAGTTAATTCCACTTATAAATCTGATTGCTAATGAATACCATTTCTGATTCAATTATTGCTGGTGAAATAAAGAAAAAAATCACTATGGATATTTGAAATTGGAACTACTTATGGCTGAGTTACTAAAAGAACAGAGCTATGTAAGCCATTACTTGGCAACTAATAAGCTTATGCAAGCCATATGATTTTAAAGACATAATTATCCTTTTACAAATGAATAAACACTCAAAACTATAAGAGCCATCTACAACATTACATAAAAACATATTATCAACATAATTTCATAAGTCTTAGTCATTCAACAGAAATGTGAAATAAACACATCACATGAGGTAATTAATCATGTCAATATAGTGGTTATTCTTCTAGCATCACATGACTCTGAAATATGAGTCAAGTTACAGAAACTCTGTTTAAAAGCTAATAAAAATTAAGGTACAAAAAAACTATAAGAGTTAAGATTCAAATTAACTAACAAACTTTGATAAATTGAGTATTAAAAACTTATTTTCACTGAGAATCATTTGTTTCATGAGAGTCTTCTGGGTAATTATCAAAGTAGAATAAATAATGTGATAATATGTTGGACTATTTCCACCACTTATCATTAAATATTGAATGTCTACAAAATTTTAAACTTTATTTAAACTTTTCAAATACAAACAACTTCTAAGTAATTACACACAAATGGACAAAACAGGTTATTAACAAGTTGTTTGTATTTGAAAAGTTTAAATAAAATTTTAATTTTTTTAAACATTCAACATTTAATGATAAATGATAAAAATATTACCAACATATTATCACATCTAATATACCATCATCACAAACCTTCAGGCAAATAAAATGAATAATTTAATTTAAAATTATCTAAAATTTGTTTACATGTTTTTTTTTTTATTTCTCAGCCAACACAGATAATAATTAATGCTATGCAGATGTTATTTTTTTATGTATTTGTAATGCAATTTGTTAATAAGTATATTTTAAAAAAATGTTTGTAGTTGAAGTTTTTTGGAGTTTCCAAACAATATCAAGATTAAGAAATTCATTTGATCATACTTGTTAATCCAAGTTAAGCTATATTTAACACATTAATCCAATTTAAGAACTACTTATAAATTTGATGTTCAATGTTTATAATCTATCATGCCTTTCTTTCAGTATTTGAAACAAATTTGTAGTTTATTCCATGCAGCAATTTAATCTATCTTAAAGATTGTTATCATTTTATTTAAAGGATTAGCATTCAGTACTTTTTTCATTTGAAGTATATCTGATCAAATAAATAGTTTATCATTCATGAACAAAATGATTTTCATTAATTTGTCAATTAAAGTTAAGTGTTTCTTCCAGCAACAATGTTTATAGAGGAATATTTGATTAAAACAACTTATTATTTAAGGTTTTTTCTGCCATAATTAAAGATTTGATACATTCACAATATTGAGAAGAATATGCATATTTTATGTAAAAAGGGAAAGTTTTTTGAGAAGAGAGTCAAATCCTTGAAAATGACTATAAAGTAAAAATAGTTGAAACGTTGAAACAAGTGTATATATATATATATTGAACCGTGCTCAAATATGAGGATTCGAAACACCGGTCTCTTAGGCAGAGAAGAACATACTCGGAGAGTATGTATGCCCAAACGATAGCTATAAAGTATACAACTAGCGTTACATTTCCAGGACATAGCTTCTTCTTGGCTGTTGAGTTCAACACCAAGTTCAAAGCACCTTTTTTTTGTTTGTGTATAAACACGAGTGCCAGCTGTTTATTCTAAAAGAATACTAAAAGAATAGACAACGCACTTTGAACAGTGGTCACTAACTCAACGCCTAAATCCACGACTAGCTCAGTTGTTTGTAATCACTAACAGATTATATATAATTAGTGGTTAAAAGACTTGATAAGAGAATTGTAAAAGGAGTTGATAAAAGAATTTGATAAAAGGAATTGATAAAAAAAGAATTGACCGACAAATAAAGTTTAATTTTAAAGATAATTTATTAACTAACATTTATTTACTAAATTTAAACATTTTATAATTCTAATAAAACACACGCATATTTTAAATTAACATTTCTAAATAGTTTAAATATTCCTATAGATTTAATAATAGAACACTCTAATTTAACTAATAAATATTGATATAATGATCATGCACATATTAACTCATGTACACACATAATAATAATAAAGTATTACATAGCATTTGAAATATAATCACACATATCAATAGTTCATTTATGTATGATATAAAGTTCATATAATTAGACTCTTGAAAGATGTTTTACCTAGACTTTTGAATATAGACGTAGAATTTTGGTTCTCTTTGGTGGCTGCTTTCGGTGAGAATATTTCCATTATGAATGCTTCCAGCCAGCTGGGACATTTCCTTGATGAGTTTCCTTATTATTCACGATTATTACTATTGGAGACAATTAGATACTAACTGAGATTTTCTAAGTTGTTACGTTGACATTATTTCACGGGCAGATCTTGCTGTTTTCATCAGACTTTTTAGGCTGTGGAGAGGCGTGAATTCCCAAAATCTTCTCAGCACTGCATTTTGTTTTTGGGTATAATTAACTCAACTGATTCAATTAATTTGTGAACTGCACTCACTCAAATAATTTGTGAACTGCACTCACTCAACTAATTTGTGACCTGACTACTGTCCAATAAAAAAAGGTCTATTTATACCTGCACCTTGTTGTCTTTCTAATATCTCCGGCAAAGATCTGTTGTCAAATTCCAGTGATAATCATTTGATAAACGTGTTTTGGAAGATTGCTTAATTAGTAATAGTCATGCAATAAAACATGTTGTTTTATTTTATTAATAGCCATTGCCATGTTTTTAATGATAATCTTCTTTTATTTCGCATACATTTTATTTATTTACAAATCGCACATATATACGCACATATATTTTTAATACAATTTACTATTTAGTTTTAACATTATTTTTTCTTTAATTAAACTTGAATGAAAAGAGATTTGTATGTTTTAACTTTTTAAATTATATTTTTACGAATACTAATAAAAACTCTTTACTTCCTTTTATAACCCTTAGTTTAATTTCTCTAATGAAACACCCCTCTCCCCTTCTGATTAATTGATTGTAGCTTTTTTATTTCAAAACTAATGCTAGAAAACTATTTGATTCTTATCCTTTTCTAAAACAAACTGCAATAAACTCTTCAACGTTTAATTTTATGTTTTTTATGAACAATTATTTTAATAATATAATTTTAGATAAAATTATATGTGCCTATATCAAAATAGGTACATTACACTGCTCTTCCTTTTGAGAGTAAAATGCATCATTTTTGACCATTTTATCTCTGACACCATTAAATCTTAATTTATTATTCTTTCTAAGTTTGCTTTTTGGTATCTTTTCCTTTTCCATGCTAAGGGCAATCTCCAATTATGTTTTTCTTCTTTCTATGCTAGTAACACTGCTTACAATGTTCATCGTGGATAATGACCACGAGGACAAACTAAATTTGCGGCACGGGGATCTTTTATAAATGAAGCTTCGGCTGCCGATTCTCTTGATCGGACTTTGACTACGAAAAGGTGGCTGCAAATGGCAGGAATTTCAACTGTCCATTTCCGACTTACGCCCTGGAAAACGATTGCCGATTCTCTTGATCGGACTTTGACTAAGCAGCTGCAATGGCAGGAATTTTCAACTGTCCATTTCCGACTTACACTTTGGAAAACGAGGTACGAGATATGGGGATTCTCCCCTGAAAAGTGACTTATGACTTACTCTGGTTGTTGCCAGTGCACTTTTTTAAAAGAGGAATGATCCTGGCCAATACGTTGCGGGTACTAGAATTTATCCAGTCGATAGCTTTAAACTTAACCTTAACTAAAACACTTCTATACTACCCTCATTCCCATTAGATTCAAACCCTTATACACTCCTAATATAACTTAGATTGACTTTATATTATTTATCACTAATCCTACAATATTATTTTAAATACACATGAACATATTTATTTATATTATTACGAACATTATCTTACATATTTATTTAATTACACTATTATTTTTTAAACAATTACTTTAACTTCTTTATTTACGTGCATATATTCTAAAAAAAAAAAAAAACTTTTATTTTATTTAATCTTACAATACTATTCTAAACTCTTATGAATATTATTTATATTACAATATTATTTTTTAAACATTTGTTTACCTTATATATTAACGTACGTGTACTCAGAGAAAAAAAAAACTGTTTTACTTTATTACAATTCATTATTATACAAATATCTATTTGACTAACTTAATTTTATTCTAGAAATTCCATTATCTTTTCATTTATTTAAATCTACAACTTTACTTTTATATCATTAATTTGACCCATTTATTTAACTTGATTTTTGATTTTTATTTATTTCAACTGTTTATTTATGAATATTTCCTTAATTAATATGTGCGTGGAGAAAAAAAAAATTATTTTGCGAAGCCTCCATTATTATTATTTGACAAAACAATCCATCATTTTAAATAGTGAAATTCTAATTCAGGCTTTTCACCTATGTCAACATAATTATATTAGACTCATAGTCTATTTCCGATCCTTTTTGTTTATTTCTTTTACTATTCGGCCTGATTACTAACTTTTAAACTATGTCAGGTGGTTCCTTCTTTCTTTCTACTAATTTTATAATATAAACTAACTTTCCTCTCTTATCGGTTCCGCTTTTATATTTTATTGCTTTATCTCTTTCTCTTTCCATTCTATTTCCTGCCTTGTAAAATCGAAAACTTTTAAGCATTACAGACCTCCGTATTTTTCCTAATCATGAATATTTTTTCCTACGCTTCCTCTTTGTTTTAAATATACATCTACAGCGAATGCGAACGTTTACTTCAACCTTTTTAAATTTTTGTAAAAACTTTTCTACACTATATTCTACCTTGAACTTATGTTTTTCTTCTATTTCTTGATCTACATTTGTGTCTACCTCTTTCGTGACCTCAACTTCCTGACTCTCTTTAATTAAATCTAACTCTATAACTTCTTGGTTCTTCTCTACCTTTACCGTTATCTCACATTTTATTTCTCTTACTTCTGCTCTGAGTTCTTTAATTTCTGTTTTAACCTGACTAATTTCTGCCTTCAATTCTGCTTTGAGTTCTTCTTTGAGCTCTTGTTGGCTTTGCTCAAATTTCTGACACAATTCTTGTTGACTTTGTTTAATTTCTTGACGCATTTCTTCCATCATATTTCATCATCATCCACGTCTCAGATACTTCTTCTTTCTCCTTTTCTACTAACTGGGGATTTTTAAAATATATTGGGCTTTATTTCAGATCCATTTCTTTATTCATAGTTATGCTATTACTTTGTATTTTTTAAATTATATTTTGCAAAATCGAATTGTTTATTTATTTTTCTTACTAAGATGGAAACTCATGCTAACTCCACCCTTTTAGTCCTTTTCACTACCCAATCTTAATGCTTTAACTTCACCCATAACATCTAATTGACTCTGATTTGATAGCATATATGTCAAAATCTCTTTTCATTTCGAAAAAAAAAAAGTTTTCGGTCAATTCTTTTTTTTTAAATTAAAGGACTTTTACATACGTAATTTAACTTTTTAGATTTTTATTTTCAACAAGAACAAAGTATTTAATTAACTGTCATTTATGACAAGTTTGGCCCATGTTGGGTAAAGCCCTTTGAACCAATTCGAATATGAGGATTCGAAACACTGGTCTCTTAGGCAGAGAAGAACATACTCGGAGACTATGTATGCCCAAACGATAGCTATAAAGTATATAACTAGCATTACATTTCCAGGACATAGCTTCTTCTCGGCTGTTGAGTTCAACACCAAGTTCAAAGCACCTTCTTTTTTGTTTGTGTATAAACACAGGCGCCAGCTGTTTATTCTAAAAGAATACTAAAAGAATAGACAATGCACTTTGAACAGTGGTCACTAACTCAATGCCTAAATCCACGACTAGCTCAGTTGTTTGTAATAACTAACAGATTATATATAATTAGTGGTTAAAAGACTTGATAAAAGAATTGTAAAAGGAGTTGATAAAAGAATTTGATAAAATGAATTGATAAAAAAAGAATTGATCGACAGATAAAGTTTAATTTTAAAGATAATTTATTAACTAACATTTATTTACTAAATTTAAACATTTTATAATTCTAATAAAACACACACACATTTTAAATTAACATTTCTAAATAGTTTAAATATTCCTATAGATTTAATAACAGAACACTCTAATTTAACTAATAAATATTGATATAATGATCATGCACATATTAACTCATGTACACACATAATAATAATAAAGTATTACATAGCATTTGAAATTTAATCACACATATCAATAGTTCATTTATGTATGATATAAAGTTCATATAATTAGACTCTTGAAATATTCGTACGAATTAATGCAATGCAATGGCTATTACAGTATAAATGACATAAGCAAATGTTTTACCTAGGCTTTTGAATATAGACATAGAATTTTGGTTCTCTTTGGTGGTAGCTTTC
>JAQFVV010014237.1:0-44385 GCA_028023455.1 Epiperipatus broadwayi
TGTGATTTTTATTTTTCTTAACTCCTGTTTAATACTATATATAAAAAAAAACCCGTAACGGAACGCTCTGTTGCTCGTTACAATATATATATATATATATTAATTTTAGAAGCATTATTTACAATAAGTTTTAAATTATTAGTATGAAAATTTAAAATATATTGAGAAAATGAAGTAAAATTAATTTTGTCCAACAGGATTTTAGGGACAGTACTAGTTGTGGCTGTTTTATAGATAGTGATTTTTAATAAAACATGTTGCCGCATTATTATTGTAGCTATATTGGTAAAAATGTAAATATAAAAATAAGCAACAGAGCTATTTGGAAAGGGCTGGAACAAGAAATTTACAGTCATGTTCTAAACTAAACGTGATGAGACACAATACAAAAGGGAGGAGAATGAATTTAAAAATTATATGGGCTATAATAAATTTAATTTGTTTGCAAGTAAGTAGATCTTACTTTAAAAAGACATTGAAAGCAATGTAATTAAAAAGTATTTAAAAATTGATACTGGAAATGACATATTGGTTGTAGCTGTTAAAAAGATAGATATCTAAATTTATTAAAATATCATAAAAAATTATTAAGTGTTTAAAGTATGGAATCATCAGAAAATTTCTATTAAATGGAATAAAGTTATCATTAGTACTTATTATGATATGTACTTTCTTACATATTATATACTTTATATAAAAACTATTGATAAAATTTTCTGGTTTGTTTTAAATTTTCTTTTGTATAGGCTTTCTTCATGATTATCAGGAAAACACGTTAATCACGAACAGGGTTGAAACGCTTCACACGAAGATTACAGATCGCCAGGCATAATTGGAAAAGTCTCTATCATACTCCGGCAGATAGGTTTTCATGTTGTTTTGGAATAGATCTTTGACTTCATCACATAAGATTCTGGTCCATATTCATAAATAGTTTTCTATGCTACATTGCTATTAAACACTAATATAGATTTTTCTAATTTAAAACACATCTACTACTGGAAATCTACCATTGAAATATTTGGTCATAATGCTTCATGAGCTATTGGTGATATTCAGTGTAAAATAGTTATGATAATATTAGTAATAACTAATAATAATAATAATAATAATAATAATAATAATAATAATAATAATAATAATAATAATAATAATAATAATAATAATAATAATAATAATAATAATAATAATAATAATAATAATAATAATAATAATAATAATAATAATAATAATAAATAATAATAATAATAATAATAATAGATAATAAGAACACGAGTAATTATTAATTCAATCTTTAAGTATTAATTATAATAAAAACCCCCGTCCTCCCCAAGAATCCCGGTTTTATATTAGTGTTAACCCCATTCCTCATTTTTCATGTTACCCACCTGTTAGCGTAATGTGAAAGCAGTCATATAAGTAGGTATGGCTAGTTGCATCACGGTAGATTGAGACTAGATTGTCAGTTTAATAATTTTTACCCATGAAGTTTTCAAATAGCTTGGTTTATAGTCCTAATTGGAATCCTCCGTATGGCTCTAAAGTCAATTGATGGCAGTAATTGGTGGTCAAAGATACGAAAATGTACTTAGAATCTGATAACAAAGCTTTATATGATGATATTTTATCTGTATTTTTGACTGCAGATCACTCGTGGGGGACGATTCGTAGGGAATTCGAAGAAAAACTCTCTAATATTAAACAGATTTTTTTTTTAATGTATTTGGGAATGTTAGAAATTCATTTTTTCCATCGCGTAAACGTTGCCATTTAGCTTTTCAATGTTTGAATTGAAATCAAAAAGTTATATTACCAAATTAAAAATGTTTTATGTTTACTGCTATAAACTATTTTAATAGCGTAATAAATATTATAGTTGCATATAATTATATCTTAGTTAACAGATAGTAATATTATGGATTTGCTTGTGGGGACTGGCTCTATGAGAGCACTACACTCACTCAATCCGACAATCAACTGTATGCGTATGATGTTCTATAGATGCGTTCGCAGAAACAACACTTTAAGAGAGTCTTATTGTCTTAATTCGAAAGTAGTTTTGGGGCAATTGTATATTTTTGCTACATGCATCTGTACAATTGTATACTTACTTTATAACATTGTATTTTTTATGAGTTATTAGATTAAATTTTATTTATTATATAGACGCTAGTAAAAATTGTACAAATTTTCGCTATCTACCAATACATATTTTTCACGGGCTATACATAATCGAAGGTGACTCAATAAACAGAGAGTGGTCTTCTCCATATATATATATTATAAATCGGCTAAGTTACATTATACACCCATAATAATATAGTGTGTGTGCAAATATATATATATATGACATAGATTTTTGGGCTACTAAATCCGTCTAAGCAGTAGTGTAAAATATTTTTTACATAAATGTAAATGAGGAGTTCAGATTTCTTCATTGGCCACCTCCTGCAAATCAGTTGGTATTGGTCAATTTTAGTCAGTGGATAGCTAGAACTGATAGAAATCCAAGCTAAGACGATGGAGCAAAAGTTTATATCAGTTTGTAGGTGTTCAACCCCAGCCTAGCAAGCTAGACATCTCTATATAGGTCTGACTCGTTCAGTTTCACCACATAGTTAAAGTCCTACTATTGCAAGAAGATCATCATTTAGAAGGTACATTTATGAAAAATAAAATAAGCTAGTTATAACCTGCCATTTATCACTTGTTATTAGGTGATCAATAGATAATGTTCTTTAGCTAAAACTCGCTAAAAAGTGTAAAATATTTTTACAGATATGTAAAAGGAGTCAGAATACCATATCTCTCATTTCGTTTCTAAATAATCAGCTGATTATCCGGCTTGCTTTCATTAGTGGAGGAGCTTAGTGAGAAACTAGGTCTAAAGACTGACTCAAGTGTTTATGCAAGTTTATCAGTTTGGTGCTATGAATTTTTCAGACTGGTAGTCTGTACTCAGTCTTAGCAGCTAGATATCTATATGGGTCTGATTCAGTTCAGCCATCACATGTCAGTCTCGCAATATGTATCATTGCAAGAAAATACTTTAAAGGCAATATTTATGAAAATTTTAAAAACGAGGTTAGTCATTGTATCCTGAGCTAGTCACTTGTTATTTATGATCAATAGATGGCATGCCTACTAAAACCCCGAAACAAGTGTGAAACTCTTACATAAACGCAAAAAGGAGTCAGTCTTTAGGACCTAGTTTCTATAGTTCTATCCTTCCACTAACGAAAGCAACCAGCTTGAAATCAGCTGATCTGGAGGTGAGCAAAATGAAAGAGGTAGTTAATTCTGACTCCTTTTGCGTTTATGTAAAAATATTTTACACTTGTTTCGGCGGTTTTGGTAAAGACGCCATCTATTGATCATAAATAACAAGTGATAGCAGGTTACGTGACTAACTTGTTTTTATTTTTCATAAATGTACCTTTAAAGTTTTCTTGCAATGATATATATTGCAGAGACTTTGACTATGTGGTGAAACTGAATTGAGATCAGACCCATATAGATATCTAGCTTGCTAGGCTGAGTTTGAAGACTTTACCGGTCTGAAAAATTCACGCTTGCAAACTGATATTTAAATGTTTTGCATAAACGCTTGAGAGTCAGTCTTTAGACCTAGTTTCTATAGCTCTATCCTTCCACTGATGAAAGCAAACCAGCTTGAAATCAGCTGATCTGGAGGTGAGCAAAATGAAAGAGGTAGTTAATTCTGACTCCTTTTGCGTTTATGTAAAAATATTTTACACTTGTTTCGGCGGGGTTTGGTAAAGACGCTTTATCTATTGATCATGAAACAACAAGTGATAGCAGGTTCGTGGACTAACTTGTTTTTATTTTTCATAAATGTACCTTTAAAGTTTCTGCAATGATATATATTGTAGAGACTTTGACTATGTGGTGAAACTGAACTGAGATCAGACCCACATAGATATCTAGCTTGCTAGGGCTGAGCTTGAAGACTTCACCAGTCTGAAAAATTCACGCTTGTAAACTGATATAAACGTTTTGCATAAACGCTTGAGAGTCACTCTTTAGACCTAGTTTCTATAGCTCTATCCTTCCACTGATCAAAGCAAACCAGCTTGAAATTAGTTGATCTGGAGGTGAGCAAAATGAAAGAGGTAGTTAATTCTGACTCCTTTTGGCGTTTATGTATAAATATTTTACACTTGTTTCAGAGTGTTTTGGGTAAAGACGCCTATCTATTGATCATAAATAACAAGTGATAGCATTACGGATTCAACTTTAATTTTTTATTTTTCATAATGTAAATTTTAAAGCTTTCTGCAATGATAAATATTAGTAGAGATTTGGAATTAGTGTGGTGAACTGAACTGAGATCAGACTCCATATAGTATCCAGTTTTGCTAGGCTGAGTTTACAGTCCGAAGGATTTCACCGTCTTCGCAAATTTGATGGTTTCAATCGCTTTGTATCAACGTTTTTTGAGAGAGTCTTAGACCTAGTTTTATGGCTTAGTCATTCCACTAACGATGCAGTCCGCTTTCAAATCAGCTGATCTGGAGGCGAGAAAATGAAAGAGGTTAATTCCTGACTCCCTTGCATTTATGCATACATGTTGGTTACAGTAATTTTCGGCAATCTATTGATCATAATAACAAGTGATAGTAGGTTCTGTACCAACTTGTTTTTTATTTTTCATATATATATATATATATATTATATATATATAGAAGTATTAAAGGAAAGGTATGGGGTCAATATTTTGTAGATATTTTTTCTACATTTTCTTGAAAATAAAATAAGTAAAAGGGTGAGAAACAATTAACTCTGATTTAAAATAAATTGCTCTTTTATAAATTAGTTTTTGATATTCGATTAGATATTATTTGTAATTCCTGATTTTGAAATTTACGAATAAGCATTGTTTTTTTTTTTGATCATTTTGTTTTTTTGAAATATTTATTTAATTTGCATTATCTTTGTTGTCTAACATGTTTTCTCAAAAATATTAGAGTGATAAAAATAAAATTACTGTTTTCAAGTTAAGTTGTTATATCACCTTAGATGAATCCAGTAAAAAGGGCTGATAACAGTAAATTAGCTGTCTGGATAATAATTTCTTTGTAAGAATATCAGCTGAGCCAATATTATTTTGTTTTGCACTTGATATGCGCAGTTGGAAGTTTTTAGCTGACCATCAATATGCAGAATAATTCATGAAAACCGATTGTAAATTTTCTCGAAGCTTTGCAGGGTTTGAAGATTAAAGATAGACTAATTGTCCCACTTTTTTGTGTAGAGTAGCCTTAGACAGTCAGCTGCTGGTCTAGTCTAGCAAGATCGCTTGCTTGTTTGGAAAGCAATCCTGAAACAGAAAGGCATACACATTTGCTGTTTATATTTCCCTGATAACCAAGCCTTACAAAAACATCTTCCAGCTTTCTGAACACACATGTCATATGTGTTAGATATATGTAGAGAAGTTATCACCTAATGTATATAGTAGCTTGGTAAAAAAGTTATTTCTTTGTAATAATTCATATAAAAATCATGATCATTATTGAGAACAGTCTTTTTTAAGCCAGTTAAAAATATATATTTAAAAAGAATATAAAGTAATTTACTTGAATTGCTAATTAAGAATCAAGATAAATATCTGGTTTTAAAAAGCAAAAAAGATAGTTTTTGAACACGTGTTTTTGGACATTATTTTGAATAATTTATATTAAAAAAATAAAGAATTGATGATTCAATAATTTAATTTAAAAAATGTTGATAGTTAATTAATCAAGACTATAGTTTGTAAGGAAAAAAGACTATGGCACTTACGTGAAATTAAAACTAATTTTAAATTATATCTCTTATTTTGCTTATACACTAAACGTATGTGTATACATCTTGTGCATATTTTTCAAAGCAATTCTAATAATGAAAAATATAATATTATTTAGCTGTTGTTAAAAATAGTAAACGGTGCACATATGTGTACTTAATCATTTGTTTATTTATGTTAATAAATGAATCCATTGTATAATATAAAATGTACATCTGTGTATGAATATATATATATATATATATATATATATATATATATATATATATATATATATATATATATATATATATATATATATATATATATATATAATTATACCAGAAATAATGCAACTGATGCAATAATCTGAATTTTGTAGAAACATATGTTTTTACTACATTGTGTTTATTATTCAAAATCAGAAATGTTGTCCAATAAGATAATGTCATCCATTTTTTTTTGTTTATTACTAAACTTGTTAATTACAGCATTGTTTCCATCATCTCATGACATACAGTATATGAGTTTGCTCCCCTCTGAGCTATATGGGATAAGATGGGGGGGGGGATGTACAATCTAGTGCTTTGAGGCATCCAGATCATATCGTCATCAAGCATCATACTTGGTTGGTGAAAGACGATGTAATTATTATATATTTATTTTTAATCTTCAGTCTTTGCTAGAAGTGAAGTTGATAGCTACAGAGATTGAGCATGTATTTAAAGTGTCCCAGCATTGTTATGGATTTATGTATACTGATGATGAGCACATTACTCTGTGCCTCCAAATTACATGTTATATTTAATTGCCTCAAAGTCAAAGTGCTCAATGGTTATGCTATAGATCTACATTTTCAATCTAGCCACATTAGTTGACTGTTGATTTATATTTTTTTTAGTTGTCTGTTACAGGCAGGACTGTTGATTGTATGCTGATATATTGTACTGATTTGTTATTCTCATCAATGATGATGATGGAGTTTTCTTCTATAGTTTTTGCTAATTTATTTTTAAAATTATAATGTTTGATACTTGAAGTGCAATTGCTGCTTTTAGTAGCTCGGTTGCCACCCATTCGATGTCAGACAATTAATTCATTTTCTTATAAAAGAAGTTATATTACTTTTTATATACTTTTTTTAAATTAGTTGATATTTTTTCATTTTAAATGACTACCGATGACGCTTCATCACCAGCTCAGCCTTTTCCATTTGACTGATGATTTCATCTCTCTTTCAATCACTTCCATCCCATTACAATATATATATATACATATATATATATATATATATATATATATATATATATATTAAAAACGGTTATATTTTGTGCACGCAGTTAAATATATAAAATATTGGATTTTGTAGGTCAAAATCATCCGCGTTAAAACTTTTAATATTATATATTTAATGATTTGGATTTTCAATCACAGGCCACTCACGTATTAGCGTTATAGAGATGGTTGTAAGAGGCGCTCTGCCGAATCACATGTTAAATTCGCACAAAATGCTTAAAATTCCAATTGTTAAATTTTAGGAATCGGCTTTTAAAAAAATCTTCCAAATAGGAAGTGAAGTTTTTACATACTCGCTTATCGATACTATCTGGCCTTTTAGTACTCAATGGCTTCTACAGTGCATTGAGATTATCTGATCTGGTATGATCCCGATTGGAAAATGTCAATTTTGAGACCTTTGAATCTAATAGTATATTTTTAGATGTATGATTTGATGATGTTTTGTTTAACCGTATTAGTTACGCTTCTGGCATCACTCTATGCGAGCGACTACTCATACCTATGGTAATTAGTTTTCTTTACTATTTTATTTTTATTTGATAAACACTCATGAGAGGATTGAGATCCTTAGTTTATTGTTGATTTTTGATTTATGTTAGAGAATGCTGGTATCTATTTATTACGTTAGTCTATAATGTTCGTACCGTCTGTAGTTCCTTTACATATGGAACATAAATTTTTAATAGCCGATTTTTTGTTTCCTATTTTGGGCTATTTTGAAGATAGTTTTTTTTGTAAATTTGTAATTATAATCCATTTTGGCTACATAAAACACTATTAATATGTATTTCTTTTTTTTTCAGATGTGTTCATCTGAGATAGTTAATTTGCTCTTTTAATTTAAACGATGGCTTACCTGATTGCAAGATGAGTGATCGGAAATGCAAATAATTCGTATATGTGCGCATCCTTTCAAAATAGAAAGATAAATGTTTTAAGTTCTGATGACTAGGAACATCAAAGAAAAGGGAGTTTTCCATCGTGATTTTCGTTCTCTACTGTAAAATTTAATATGAGGATGCATATTATTTAAATAAAAATTATCTAATTTATTTTTTCCTATGCCATACATAAAGTGTCACCTATGTATCCGACTAAAATTTAGAGGTTTTAAGATGATGAAAAGGACGGAGTTTCTTATATTCCACGAATAAATCAGTTATGCTCCCTGAGAGATAGGGTGAGTCTAGTAGCGAGTACCAAAACTTGTCTGTAATGTTGCTCCACCGATGTACAAATATATTTAAGAGACAATGTTTAATTTAAAGCAATAGTATGGTCTATCGGTTTGGTAACGCTTGTGAGATTATATTTAAAGCTCATCAATTGGAATTTGTAAATCAAATGCACGCATTGTCAAAATTCTGACGCATCATCATTAGCATTAATTTTTACTTTTTAAAAACAGAAATAAATGAAGAGAGTTTTTAATATATGATTTAACAGATGGGATTGTAGGTCTAATTAAACTACACCTGGCTAAAGATATTGGAGCCTTATTGCAATTCGCTGAGATGTTTTTAAGGCCAGATTGTAATAATAGTTTAAGATGTTGCGATAAATTTCCAATTGTTTGGTTATTTTAAAAAAACATTCCTAAATTCTTAACATTTTTTTGCTATTATGGAATTTTAACATTTTATTGAAATCAGTGTTTGATAGCGCCACTCTACAAATGTTTCTACTTTATAACCCTCTAGTATGGCTTGTCGTGCACACGCGTCGAAATCGTCAGTATATTAATATTAAAAAGTTTTTTTTAACGATGAACACACGCAAAAATATGTATTTTATATATATATATAAACCCAAACCATGTTCAAAACACATTATACTATAAATCCAATAATTTTACTCAAAATTTACATAAACTTGACTATCTATCTACTAGCTGGTGTTAGCAGTTTTGGTTTTTTTACTAGTATAGTGTTAGCGAATTAAAAAATATATATATTGATATATTCAAATTCCCAGTACTTGGTTTACAAGTATATGTATATACAAATACTGATTCCGTAGGGCAAAAAGAGATTATATAAGATAATTAACGGGTATCATTAGATCACAAATAAATAAAATATTCAGCATTAATATTAAATATTTTCACTAGCTCTAAATTCTAAAATTACGAATAAGGCTCATCCTTATATAAAATAAATTAAATAAATACCTTAAGATTTTTGATGAGATTTCGGAAGTAGACAAGATTGCACAGATTACAATCCCATTACGGATACTACCCGAAGTGGGGTAAGAACACCATTACTCTTATTACTATTTTAAATAAATAAATCCTTATAATTCTTACGACTTTGCCACAGATAACTAATAAGACACTACTATAATTAGCCTAAATCAGGTCATAAAATTATTCTAAGTTAATAAAATTACGGTAGCAAAATATTTATGAGGATCATATCTAAGCACTAAACTAATAATAAATAAATAATAATAATATTACCATGTATACCACCACCTAATATATTTATACCATAATAAAATAATAAATTAACAACATAATTATTATTTTATTCGTAATAATATATAAATACGTGGTAAGCATGATAAGTGCGGCAACATAAGATATAATTATATAATATTATGATAACAAATATGACCATAAGATAAGTAAAAAGAACAATTAAAGAATACCAATAAAATACGAACCCTAAAATAACTTTATTTATTTTTCGTGCAATTATACGTTTAATTCCTTAAGGCACCGGGCCCGTGAGCCTGCGATGATTATGGGAAAACTAAATAATTAAACACACAAATTAAAAATTAACAAAGATATTATTATTAACATAATAAACCAACAATATGTATTTAAAATACCTTGAATATTACTATTATATTATTCTTATATCCGAATCGTTTTATTCCGACTTAAATCAAAAAGAAAAATAAAATAATAATAATATTATTAAATTTATTGACGAATCTTAAATAAAATTACATTTATTTATTACTAAAATAAGTTTATTATCTTTATTATTACTTAAAAAAAGTATGTTTTTTTATTAAACCACTTAGGTAGTATCCTGTGGGATATTAGCTCAATGCAATCTTGTCATCCTGTATTTTCACTTCCAAGTCTCATCAAAATCTTAAATATTTATTTAATTTATTTTTATAAAAATGAACCTTATTACTATTTTTAAATTTGAGCCATAGTGAAATATTTAATATTAATGCTGAATATTTTATTTATTGTATTTATTAATTGAGCTAGAACCCGTTTTATTTATATAATAAATACTGCTCCGGAAGTGAGATGCACAACGGCACGGTTTGATTTGAATATATATATATATTTTTGAAACTCAGACACTCTTGACATTAACCCTGGAAAAACAAAGAAAGAGAAAAACGAGTTTTAATTGTAAGTAATATATATAAAATTTCTTAATAAAAAAAAAAAAAAAAAAAAAAAAAAAATATAAAATTAAAATAGTATATTTTCCTTTTTTTTTTGGATTTAAGACCCCCCCCATTAAAAAAAAAAAAAAAAAAAAAAAATAAATAAAGCCAAAACTGCCTAACAGTGATACTAGTAAAAAAGGTAATTTTTTTTTTTTTTTATTTTTTTAGTGTTTTTTAAGTTTAAAAGATGCAAAATCCATTTTGTAGTAGATGAAACCAAGTTTGTGTAATGATTTTGGTAAGATTGTGGATTTAGTATAGTATTGTATTGTTTTATGGTTCTTGAATTTGGGGATATCATATATATAAAATACATATTGTTTATATGTTCATCCGTTGTTAAAAACTTTGAATTTAAATTTTTTTATTGGTATACTGACGTTTCGACTTGGTCACACAAGCCATCTACAGAGTTATTTTAAAAAGTAGAAAGATGGTTTGTAGAGGCGCTACAATCACTGATTTGAATAAAATGTTAAAATTCCACCAATAGCAAAAAAATGTTAAATTTAGGAATGTTTTTTAAAAAAATCTTTCCAAATAGGAGGAAGTTTACATGTATCATCTCGCTTATTGATACAATCTGGCCTTTTAAGTATCTCAATAGCAAGTGCAATAGGTTCTCCAACTCATATTTTAGCCAGATACTTATCGGATTTCATTAAACCTACAATCCCATCTATTAAATCATATATTAAAAACTCTCTTCATTTTATTTCTGTTTTAAAAAGTTTAAAAATTAATGCTAATGACATTCTGGTCAGTTTTGATGTCGTGCCTTTGTTTACAAACATTCCAATTGATGAAGCTTTAAATATAATCTCTACCAATCGTTGCAATTTACCAGACCATATTATTCCTTTAATTAAACATTGTCTCTTAAATATATATTTTGTATACAATGGACAGCATTACAGACAAGTTTTTGGTACTCCTATGGGCTCACCTATCTCAGGAGTAATAGCTGATTTATTCATGGAATATATAGAAACTCGTGCTTTAGAATCATCATCTTTAAAACCTCTCATTTGGCTCAGATACATAGGTGACACTTTTGTCATATGGCAACATGGAAAAAATAAATTAGATAATTTTTTCTTACATTTAAATAATATGCATCCTCATATTAAATTTACAATGGAGACAGAGTCTGATGGAAAACTCCCTTTTCTTGATGTTCTAGTCACCAGAACACAAAATAGTTTATCTTTTTCTATTTACAGAAAGGATGCACACACATACAGATATTTGCATTTCCATTCTCATCATCACCCAACTCAGATAGTTTCTGTCGCCAAAACCCTTTTAAATAGAGCAATTAACCTTTCAGATGAGACACATCTGAAAAAAGAAATAAATCATATTAATAGTGTTTTATTAGCAAATAGTTATAATTACAAATTTATAAAAAAAAGCTTTATTTCAAGCCCAAAATAGACAAAATAGGAAACAAAAACATGATAAATCAGCTATTAAGATTTGTGTTCCATATGTAAAAGGAACTACAGACAGTATCGGACATATATTAAAATGCTGTAATATAGATACAGCATTTTCTGCTCATCAAAAGATCAGCAATATAATAACCAAACCTAAGGATTCAATCCCTCTTGAATCTCATGGTGTTTATCAAATCTCATGTAAAAATTGTAAAGCTTCTTCCATAGGTATGAGTAATCATCGCATCAGTGTTAGGAAAGATGAGCATGCTAATGCAGTTAAACAAAACTCATCATCATCAGCACTCTCACTCCATACTATAGATTCAGGTCATAAAATTGATTTTTCTAGTACCAGGATCATATCCAGATGTGATAATCTCTACCAATGCAAAATTAGAGAAGCCATTGAGATACTTAAAAGGCCAGATTGTATCAATAAGCGAGATGATACATGTAAACTTCCTCCTATTTGGAAAGATTTTTTTAAAAACCATTCCTAAATTTAACATTGTTTGCTATTGGTGGAATTTTAACATTTTATTCAAATCAGTGATTGTAGCGCCTCTACAACCATCTTTCTACCTTTTATAACTCTATGGATGGCTTGTGTGACCAAGTCAAAATGTCAGTATATTAATATTAAAAGTTTTTAACACGGATGAACCCGCAAAAATATGTATTTTATATATTTAACCCGTGCAAATCTTCGTTTTAACATATATATATATATATATATATATATATATATATATATGTATATATATATATTGTAATGGGATGGAGATATTGAAAGAAGATGAAATATCAGTAAATGGAAAAAGGATTGAACTTGGTGATGGGGAAACGTCATCATTCCCAGTCATTTTAAAATGAAATATCAATAATTTATAAAAAGTATATATAAGTAATATAATATTTTATAAGAAAATGAGATTAGAGAATATCTGACATCATTGAGATATCAGCCAGCTACTAAAAGCACAATTACTTATCAAATATCAAACAGCATTATAATTTTAAAAATAAGTACAAGTAAATACTAGAGAGAAATGTACATCCATCATCATCATTGATGAGAATAACAAATCAGTACAATATATCAGCATAAAATCAACAGTCCACCTTGTGGCTGGATTTGAACTATAAAAAAATATAAATCAACAGTCAACCTTGTGGCTGGATTGGAAATGGGTCTTCTGTAGACCAGGCTAACCATTGAGCCTTTGTCAGCTTGGGCAATTATATAACCATTAATTTGGAGGCACAGAGTAAGTGCTCATCCATCAGAATACATAAGAATCAAATAATAATGCTGGGACATAAAACATGCTGATCATCATCAATGCTCAGTCCATTTGTAGTGGCCAACTATAAACTTAATTTTTTTAACAAGACTGAATTAAAATAAAATATAATAGTACATAGTATTTAAAGAGTATCCTCTTTTGCACCAACCAGGATGATGATTGATAATCTCTGGATGCCTCAAAGCACTAAGTACACATCCCCATTTATATATTCATCATATACTTGAATATAGCTCAGAGAACCCAAGCTCTATTACTGTATGTGACCAAGAGATGATGGAAACAATTTTTAACAATTAAATAAGTTTATTAATAACAAAAAAATAGATGACATTTAAAGTCTTATTGGATAACATTTCTGATTTTGAATAATACACAATAGTAAAAGGCATCACAGCATGATTTACAAGAGTACTACAAAATTCAAGTTATTACATCAATTGCATTATTTCTTAATTAGTTTCTATATATATATATATAGACACTATATTATAAAATGTACATCTGTGTATGATATATATATATATATATATATATATATATTCATACACAGATGTACATTTTATAATATACAATGGATACATTTCAATTAACATAAATATAAACAAATGATTAAATTTTACATATGTGTGTGCGCACACTGACGTTTACGTCATATTTTAACTTAACAGCAATAATATTATATTTTCATTATTAAATTCTTTGAAAAATATGCACAAATTTTATACATATACGTTTGTGTATAAGCAAAATAGAGATATAATTTAAAATTAGTTTTAATTTATAAGTTCTCTTTTTTTTTTCCTTAAAAAAAGTATAGTCAATTTTTGACAGGTATTTGTTAATTAATTATCAACATTTTTAAATTAAATTATTGAATCATCAATTCTTTATTTTTTTTTTAATATAAATTATTCAAAATAATGTCCAAGAGAATTATTGTTCAAAAACATCTTTTTTTGCTTTTAAAACCAGATGGTAAATGAATTATTCTTGATTCTTAATTATAATTCAAGCAAAATTACTTTATATTCTTTTTAAATATATATTTTTAACTGACTTAAAATAAGACTGTTCTCTATATGTCTATTTTTATATGAATTATTTCAAAATAACTTACCAGCTATATATACATTTAGGTGTGCTTCTCTGCATATATCTGACACATATGACATGTAATTAATTCTTCAAAAAGCTGGAAGATTTTTCTTGGTGAGTTTGGTTTTTGTAAACATCATTATCAGGAAAAAGTATAAGCCATGTAAAATGTTGGTCTCCCTTTCTGTTTAGGATTGCTCCAGGCAAGCAGCGGTCTTGTTTAGATAGATTTTAGACCAGCAACTGTTCTCTGTTTAAGGCTATGAATTTCTACACAAAAAGTGGGTCATTTTTCTCCATGTAAATTTCAAACTCCTGCAAGGAAATTAGTCTACTATCTTGCCTTCAGCTACATCAGTTTTCATAGTTATTCTGCATATTGTATGGTCAGCTAAAACCAACTGCTGCACTTTATCAAGTTACAACAAAATATTATAACCAACTTTTCAGCTGACTGTTCTTACAAAAATTATTATCCAGACCGAAGCTAATTTTGTTATCAGCCCTTTTATAGATTCATCTAAGGTGATAATAACAACTTAATTGAAAACAGTATTTTATTTTTATCACTCTAATATTTTTGAAAACATACTTAGACAATAAAAATGTACAAATTAATTAAAGATTTCAAAAATAGATATTTTTTTAAAATGATCAAAAAAACATGCTTACATTTAAATTTCAAAATCAGAATTACAAATAATATTTATCAGACCTTCTAAAAGTTTAATTTATAAAACAATTTTTATTTTAAATCAGAGTTATTATTTCACCCTTTACTTATTATTATTTTATTTTAGAAAATGTAGAAAAAATATCTACAAAAATTTATGTCTGTGTTTATTTCTACCTTTCCTTTACTTCATATATATATATATATATATATATATATATATATATGAAAAATAAAAACAAGTTAGTCACGTAACCTGCTATCACTTGTTATTTATGATCAATAGATGGCGTCTTTACCAAAACCGCCGAAACAAGTGTAAAATATTTTTACATAAATACAAAAGGAGTCAGAATTAACTACCTCTTTCATTTTTCTCACCTCCAGATCAGCTGATTTCAAGCTGGTTTGCTTTCATCAGTGGAAGGATAGAGCTATAGAAACTAGGTCTAAAGACTGACTCTCAAGCGTTTATGCAAAACGTTTATATCAGTTTGCAAGCGTGAATTTTTCAGACCGGTAAAGTCTTCAAACTCAGCCTAGCAAGCTAGATATCTATATGGGTCTGATCTCAGTTCAGTTTCACCACATAGTCAAAGTCTCTGCAATATATATCATTGCAAGAAAACTTTAAAGGTACATTTATGAAAAATAAAAACAAGTTAGTCACGTAACCTGCTATCACTTATTATTTATGATCAATAGATGGCGTCTTTACCAAAACCGCCAAAACAAGTGTAAAATATTTTTACATAAACGCAAAAGGAGTCAGAATTAACTACCTCTTTCATTTTGCTCACCTCCAGATCAGCTGATTTCAAGCTGGTTTGCTTTCGTCAGTGGAAGGATAGAGCTATAGAAACTAGGTCTAAAGAGTGACTCTCAGCGCTTATGCAAAACGTTTATATCAGTTTGCAAGCGTGAATTTTTCAGACTGGTAAAGTCTTCAAACTCAGCCTAGCAAGCTAGATATCTATATGGGTCTGATCTCAGTTCAGTTTCACCACATAGTCAAAGTCTCTGCAATATATATCATTGCAAGAAAACTTTAAAGGTACATTTATGAAAAATAAAAACAAGTTAGTCACGTAACCTGCTATCACTTGTTATTTATGATCAATAGAGCGTCTTTACCAAAACCGCCGAAACAAGTGTAAAATATTTTTACATAAACGCAAAAGGAGTCAGAATTAACTACCTCTTTCATTTTGCTCACCTCCAGATCAGCTGATTTCAAGCTGGTTTGCTTTCATCAGTGGAAGGATAGAGCTATAGAAACTAGGTCTAAAGACTGACTCTCAAGCGTTTATGCAAAACGTTTATATCAGTTTGCAAGCGTGAATTTTTCAGATTGGTAAAGTCTTCAAACTCAGCCTAGCAAGCTAGATATCTATATGGGTCTGATCTCAGTTCAGTTTCACCACATAGTCAAAGTCTCTGCAATATATATCATTGCAAGAAAACTTTAAAGGTACATTTATGAAAAATAAAAACAAGTTAGTCACGTAACCTGCTATCACTTGTTATTTATGATCAATAGATGGCGTCTTTACCAAAACCGCCGAAACAAGTGTAAAATATTTTTACATAAACGCAAAAGGAGTCAGAATTAACTACCTCTTTCATTTTGCTCACCTCCAGATCAGCTGATTTCAAGCTGGTTTGCTTTCGTCAGTGGAAGGATAGAGCTATAGAAACTAGGTCTAAAGACTGACTCCTTTTGCGTTTATGTAAAAATATTTTACACTTGTTTCGGCGGTTTTGGTAAAGACGCCATCTATTGATCATAAATAACAAGTGATAGCAGGTTACGTGACTAACTTGTTTTTTAAACTTTTCATAAATGTACCTTTAAAGTTTTCTTGCAATGATATATATTGCAGAGACTTTGACTATGTGGTGAAACTGAACTGAGATCAGACCCATATAGATATCTAGCTTGCTAGGCTGAGTTTGAAGACTTTACCAGTCTGAAAAATTCATGCTTGCAAACTGATATAAACGTTTTGCATAAACACTTGAGAGTCAGTCTTTAGACCTAGTTTCTATAGCTCTATCCTTCCACTGATGAAAGCAAACCAGCTTGAAATCAGCTGATCTGGAGGTGAGCAAAATGAAAGAGGTAGTTAATTCTGACTCCTTTTGCATTTATGTAAAAATATTTTACACTTGTTTTGGCGGTTTTGGTAAAGACGCCATCTATTGATCATAAATAACAAGTGATAGCAGGTTATGTGACTAACTTGTTTTTATTTTTCATAAATGTACCTTTAAAGTTTTCTTGCAATGATATATATTGCAGAGACTTTGACTATGTGGTGAAACTGAACTGAGATCAGACCCATATAGATATCTAGCTTGCTAGGCTGAGTTTGAAGACTTTACCAGTCTGAAAAATTCACGCTTGCAAACTGATATAAACGTTTTGCATAAACGCTTGAGAGTCAGTCTTTAGACCTAGTTTCTATAGCTCTATCCTTCCACTGACGAAAGCAAACCAGCTTGAAATCAGCTGATCTGGAGGTGAGCAAAATGAAAGAGGTAGTTAATTCTGACTCCTTTTGCGTTTATGTAAAAATATTTTACACTTGTTTCGGCGGTTTTGGTAAAGACGCCATCTATTGATCATATATATATATATATTTGCACACACACTATATTATTATGGGTGTATAATGTAACCCAACCGGTTACAATATATATATATGGAGAGACCCTCTACTCTGTTTATTGAGAGTTACCCCTTCATTAATGTTTGCTTAATGAAAACCATGTATTGAAGTAAAGATAGCAAGACATTTTGGTTTTTACTTAGCATCTATATAATAAATAAAATTTAATCCTATGATCATAAAGAATACAATGTTATAAAGTAAATATAAATAACTGCAATTTAAATGTTAGCAAAATATAATACAATTGCCCAAAATATATTTCAATTATAAGACAATAAGACTTCTTAAGTGGTACTTTTCTGTGAACATGCATCATACAGACACATACAGTTGATTGTCAGTTGAATTGAGTGTATTAGCTCTCATAGCATGCCAATCCCCTTTAAACAAATCCATAATATTTACTATCTGTTAACTAAGATATAGTATATGCAGCATATTTATTTTTGCTTATTAAAATAATTTATAATAATCGTAAAACATTTTTTGATTTGGATATAACTGATTTCAATTCAAACATTGAAAACTAAAATGAATAACGTTTTACCTGTTTTTGATGGAAAATAAATAGTTTCTAACATTCCCAAATACATTAAAAAAATCTGTTTAATATTAGAGAGTTTTTCTTCCAATTCCTGCAATCATCCTACATTTGAAATTGATCTGCAGTCAAAAGTTTCTAGATAAATGATTATCATCATATAGAAGCTTTGTTATCCCATTTAGACATTTTTAGTACTCATTGTCTTTGACCACCAATTGCTGCCATGGTGACTTTATAGGATCAAGGGGAAAATGCACACAATTCCAATTAAGGACTATAAACCAACTGATTTGAAACTCATGGGTAAAAAATTATTAAACTGACAATCCTGTCTAATGCACAGTGATGAACAACCATGCATGTTCATATACTTATATGAATGCTCACATTGCAGTAACAGATGTAACATGAAGAATGTGAGGAGTGGACATTTTTTTATGGCCTCAAAAATTAGATTCTTTCAGGTAAGAGCAAAAAAACTCATGTTCTTAATACTTAATTGAATTAATATTATTGTTGTTGTTGTTGTTGTTATTATTATTATTATTATTATTATTATTATTATTATTATTATTATTATTATTATTATTATTATTATTATTATTATTATTATTATTATTATTATTATTATTATTATTATTATTATTATTATTATTATTATTATTATTATTATTATTATTATTATTATTATTATTATTATTATTATTATTATTATTATTATTATTATTATTATTATTATTATTATTTTAGAACTAAAATCACCAATAGTTTATGTGCATTATAATCCAGAACCACCACAGTTTCATGAAAGATTTTGCATATTTCCAGTAGTAGATATGCCCAAAATGTGTTTTATTAGAAAATTCTATATTGTGTTTAATAGCCAATATTATAACATGGAAACTATTTATGAATATGGACAAGAATCTTATTTTGATGAAGTCAAAGATTCTATTCCAAAACAATATAAAAACCTGGTTTTTGCCAGATATGATAAAGACTTTCCAATTGTATGCCTGGCCGATCTTAATCTTCTTGTTGAACGTTTCACTGTTAGAATAGTATTGTTTCCTGATGGCTTAGAAGAATGCCTATATCATAAAAGAAAAAAACCTTTTACAAAAAAAAAAAATTTTATAACAGGTAAAATTTATCAATGTTTTATATATTCATATAATATTTAAAAATTGCATATAAATATGTAATAATGATAACTTTATTTAACTTCACCCATTGTAGAAATTTTCTGATGTTCCATACTTTAAACACTTAATGATTTTTTTATGATATTTTAATAAATTTAGATATCTATCTTTTAACAGCTACAACCAATATGTCATTCCAGTATCAATTTTTAAATGCTTTAATTGCATTGCTCTCAATATCTTTTTAAGTAAGTCTACTTTTGCAAAACCAAATTATTTTAAATTTAGCCCATATAATTTTAAATTTATTCTCCCCTCCTTTTTGTACTATTAGTATCTCATCACTTTTAGTTTAGAACATAGCTGTAAATTTCTGTTCAACATTTCCAAATAGCCTTTTGTTGCTATTTTATAACATTTTTTTTACCAATAGCTACAATAATATGCAGCAAATGTGTTACATTAAAAATCACTATCTATAAAACAGCCATCAACTAATTCTAAAAAAGCTGTCCCCAAAATCCTGTTAGACAAAAGTAATTTTACTTCATTTTCTCAATATATTTTTTAATTTTTTTATACTAATAATTTAAAACTTATTGTAAATAATGCTTCTAAAATTATATATATATATATATATATTGTAACGAGCACAGACGTTCGTTACATTGTTTTTTTTATATATAATTATTAAACAAGTTAAAATAAAAAGTTCGCATTTAAAAACTTTCTTTAAAAATTAAAAATTGAAATTAAAATATCGTCTTAAACTCTTATATATTAAGTCGCACAGATAATAAAAATTATTAAAATAAAATTTTTATTAAAGAAAAAGGTATTTTTAAAACTAAATTTTAAAAAGATTTGGAGATAAAATTATATCTCTAAATCTGTCTTTAAATATATTTTTGATTTGGAAAACAGGGTAATTAATTAGAAATGGAAATGATTGTTAATTAGTTAAAATTAAAACCAGCCTTGAGCATTTAAATGTAATAACCTGTCAGATAGAAAAAAAAACAATAGAAACTGTTAGCAAATAAGAAGAAATCCCTATGGAATCGGACCTCAACGAAAAGGATCATCTCATCGATGACGTAATGTTAAGTCAATCCTTCGAATATGTATAAAAGGAAAATTTGGAAATTATTAGTTAGTGAGTGACTGGAAATTGATTATCACGATGTGACTATATGTAGTAGTACGGAGTTGGAGGAGTTGACAGACGCACGGTCAATTCTTTCAGCTGTTAAAGAAAGGAGAAATGAACTATCGTTTCCTACATTGAGGACCAACCAGGTTAAAAGGCCTCCGAATGAATAAATAAAACATCTTCAGGACGGCGTGGGAATTCCCGTTCAAACTTACAAACGACAGATAAAGATGAACTGTTCAATAACCGTAAGAACTTTAAAATTTATGAACAGTAAATTAAAAACTTTTCATATTTAAAATGATTTTAATATTATTCTATCTGACCAACAATATTTATTAATTGGTTAATTTTATTTAATGTATTTAATTTGTAAAATCATTTCCATTTATTTATTTATTTATTTAATTTTGTTCTTTAAGTTTTATTATGATTTCTGTTTTCCGTTAAATAAATTATAAAAAAATGTTAAACTTAAGTCGGGCGTGAATGGCTGTATCGATTTGTAAAGATATATTAAGGGAGGGTAATCTTGGGTTGTTCATTTCGTAGTTGAATTGGTTCAATGGATTGAATATATTTATGTAATTAGTAGGTGTAAATATGAGATCCGCTACTGGCAGGATTATAGATATACGCCACACACCCTCTGTTTGCCTATGGATGGGTTTGTAAGTCAGCAGAATACCGCAGCCCATTCCTATGGAGTTTTTAGTTTATTGATCTACTTGCCCACAGATGTCACATCCCTGTGGGTGGAGAGTCAATGTCGTTTCTATTTCTACATATTGTTCAGATGTACATTCCTGACAATATTGTTGTGTTGTCAGTATCATGCTACATTGAATACATGAATGTATCAGATGGATTGGCGCCAGTTGATTGGAAATGTGTTGCCTAGGGTTAAATAGGATAGAATATTTTATTTTTGAATGCAAATCTATATAGTATATTCAGGCTCGATCCTATAAAACTATTAAATTTAAGTTGTTTATAGACGCTTGCATAGATTATCTATCGGTTAAATATGTTTCGTTTTCATATTTGATCAAAATATATAGACATTCGACAAATACTGATACCTTACGGTGAGTATCTAAAAGGTATTTATTCGGATGTCTTTTAAGTTATTGGTGACGATGCAGGTATCTTACGATGAATACTAGAGGGTTTCTTATATTTCTCTCTGCAATTGTCAGTAATCAATAACTTTGTATTTTGATCGTTTATGTTTACTTTGAAATGTTTTTGACCGTTGAAATCTATGTAACCGATCTATAGCAACATATTAAACAGGTTAATATAATCCCATCTGTGCGAGTAATGCAATGTAAATTAAAGTAAAATCAAAGTAAAAAAAAAAAATAATGTTAAATGTTAAATTAAATGTAAATCACTAAAATAATTTTAAACCTTATATATATGTGCATAAATAAATCTGTTTGTATGATAATTACTGGCAGTGGCTTACTTTATTCTTTTATATACTAGTAAATGATATTATTAAATCTCTGCTATTCCACTGAGCTAGTGACAATGGGCTAACGATCTAAATATGTAAATAAAGTGGAATCCTAACAGCTCGTATCTGCCTATTCTATAAATTTTTCTAGGCTCAAATGCCTAGATGGCGCCCTTTGGTAGTGCGGTGCGGTGCGTTGCGATCTACCACTTCGTTTGGATCGTTATAATTGGCCCCACGTTGGGCGCCAATTATAACGATCCAAACGAAGTGGTAGATCGCAACGCACCGCACCGCACTACCAAAGGGCGCCATCTAGGCATTTGAGCCTAGAAAAATTTATAGAATAGGCAGATACGAGCTGTTAGGATTCCACTTTATTTACATATTTAGATCGTTAGCCCATTGTCACTAGCTCAGTGGAATAGCAGAGATTTAATAATATCATTTACTAGTATATAAAAGAATAAAGTAAGCCACTGCCAGTAATTATCATACAAACAGATTTATTTATGCACATATATATAAGGTTTAAAATTATTTTAGTGATTTACATTTAATTTAACATTTAACATATTTTTTTTTTTTACTTTGATTTTACTTTAATTTACATTGCATTACTATTATATTATAAATTTACATTTTTAATCAAGTTCGCACAGATGGGATTATATTAACCTGTTTAATATGTTGCTATAGATCGGTTACATAGATTTCAACGAGTCAAAAACATTTCAAAGTAAACATAAACGATCAAAATACAAAGTTATTGATTACTGACAATTGCAGAGGGAAATATAAGAAACCCTCTAGTATTCATCGTAAGATACCTGCATCGTCACTCAATAACTTAAAAGACATCCGAATAAATACCTTTTAGATACTCACCGTAAGGTATCAGTATTTATTGAATGTCTATATATTTTGATCAAATATGAAAACGGAAACATATTTAACCGATAGCCAATCTATGCAAGCGCTCTATAAACAACTTAAATTTAATAGTTTTATAGGATCGAACCTGAATATACTATATAGATTTGCATTCGAAAATAAAATATTCTATCCCTATTTAACCCTAGGCAACACATTTCGCAATCAACCGTGCCAATCCATCTGATACATTCATGTATTCAATGTAGCATGATACGACAACACAACAATATTGTCAGGAATGTACATCTGAACAATATGTAGAAATAGAAACGACATTGACTCTCCACCCACGGGGATGTGACATCTGTGGGCAAGTAGATCAATAAACTAAAAACTCCATAGGAACTGGGCTGCAGTATTCTGCCGACTTACAAACCCATCCATAGGCAAACAGAGGGTGTGTGGCGAATATCTATAATCCTGCCAGTAGCGGGATCTCATATTTACACCTACTAATTACATAAATATATTCAATCCATTGAACCAATTCAACTACGAAATGAACAACCCAAGATTACCCTCCCTAATATATCTTTACAA
The DNA here is from genome assembly GCA_028023455.1 of Epiperipatus broadwayi. Classification (NCBI taxonomy): domain Eukaryota; kingdom Metazoa; phylum Onychophora; class Udeonychophora; order Euonychophora; family Peripatidae; genus Epiperipatus; species Epiperipatus broadwayi. The sequence goes on from JAQFVV010014237.1 coordinate 23,489, forward strand.
ATCGATACAGCCATTCACGCCCGACTTAAGTTTAACATTTTTTATAATTTATTTAACGGAAAACAGAAATCATAATAAAACTTAAAGAACAAAATTAAATAAATAAATGGAAATGATTTTACAAATTAAATACATTAAATAAAATTAACCAATTAATAAATATTGTTGGTCAGATAGAATAATATTAAAATCATTTTAAATATGAAAAGTTTTTAATTTACTGTTCATAAATTTTAAAGTTCTTACGGTTATTGAAATAGTTCATCCTATTATATTCCTGGCCGTTTAAACGTGAATTCCCACGTCGTCCGAAGATTAGTATCCGGTTGATTTATTTATTTATCCTTTGGAGATTTTGTTTTTCGTGTAGTTGGTCCTCATTGTAGAAACGATGGCCCATTTTTTTCTCTTTCTTAGCAGAACTGAAGGGATTGAAGCTGTGCGTCTTTTTCAATCCCCCCAGCGCTAACACCTAGCTGTTACATCGTCAATAATCAATCAATTTCCAGTCACTAACTCCCCAGCTTTCCGAAACCTGTCCTTTTTATATTAATGTCAAGGATTGAATTAACATTGCGTCATGGAGTGATGATTCTTTCGCTGAAGTCCGATTTCCCCAATGGATTTCTTTCATTGGCTAATCAGTTTCTATTGTTTTTTTTCTATCTGACTGAGGTTATTACATTTAAATGCTCAAGGCTGGTTTTAATTTAACTAATTAACAATCATTTCCATTTCTAATTAATTACCCTGTTTTCCAAATCAAAAATATATTTCAAGACAAATTTAAAGATATAATTTTATCTCCAAATCTTTTTTTAAAATTTAGTTTTAAAAATACCTTTTTCTTTAATAAAAATTTTATTTTAATAATTTTTCATTAACTGTGCGACTTAATATATAAGAGTTTAAGACGATATTTTAATTTCAATTTTTAATTTTTAAAGAAAGTTTTAAATGCGAACTTTTTATTTTAACTTGTTTAATAATATATATAAAAAAAAACAATGTAACGAACGTCTGTGCTTTTTAAAAAGAAACTTGTCAGCGCATTCGCAATCAATCACCCTTTCAATGTGTTTTTACATAAAATTGGTTTATAATAAAAATGAAACTTAAAATTTAATAAATATTTTAATCACGCCACTATGCTATATGTATATTCAATATAGGTGGATTATATTCCCACATACAAATTTAAGTAATAAATTAATAAATTGACGCTACATTATTACTGTTTAAAAATAGTTTAAAAATATTACGCGATAAAATTATACGCTATAACTCTGGCAATACTATTCAATTATAGCGTTCTTTCGTATGTGCGTATATAATGCTGTTTATATAGCCGTGATTGCAATTTTTAGCTTACAAATCTTAATTTAGACTTATTAAACAGGTTTGAACTTAGCACAGACGAGTGGGTTATTAGGATGGTTGGTGAAATGGTGAGGGACTTGAAGACAACCGTTTCATTTCTGTAAACTTACAAAAAAAACAATTAAAAAAAATGACCTTGCTACAATCATGACTTTGAATTTTCGTTATCAATTTGTTGAATAATTTCCTATTTTCCCATGCACATAAACTTATTTACTTGCTGCGCTAAGGGATTTATTTATCAGTACCTTTATACTTACGACTCTCCTACCACCAAAAAAAAAACATACGCGCAATAAAATTAATATCAAGAGCAATATACACATTAAATCACCAATCAAACAAAAAAAAATCATGAGATCTCAATAAATCTGAATTAATATCCAAATGGATATTCGTCAGTTAGACGGGGGTAGACATGTTAGTTTTTTTTTTTAAAATATGCAGTATATATATTTAATGGTTTTTTTTTTGGGGGGGGGGGGAAGGGACAGATCCTTTTTTTTTTTTTTTTTTTAGCTAATAAATTTTTAAGTAGGATCTGGGGGTTGTTTAATACTTGGTTCGTGACTACTAAAGCCAAACCAATATCCCAACATGTCATCATCATCCTCGGATTCAGACGTCTCATTACATTCGCTTGTTGGTCTTAACAGAGGCTGACGTGGGTGCATTTTTAAGCTTCTGGCAAATTCACTCCCTTCGTATGGGATCTCGTTATTTAATTACCAATCATCTTCCTCTAATTTCGAACCCCTTTTTGACTTCGAGTCCCGACAAACTGACTCACTATGTGTAATCTTATCTTCCTTAACCGCTGGTTCTTTTTCTATATTTGATATAACGATATCTCCATTTTTTTGACTTGTTTCGCCCAGAGCATCTAAATAACTTTCTTTATTCACTCCCTTATCGTTTAACGCGACTGGTGCAAAATGTACAGATTCTTTTTGCTTCTTACTTTCTTTCTCTGACTCACTATTCATTGATGATGTCACTGATTCATATATAGTTGGTTGTCTATTTTCTAGTGTTAACTCTAAACCACTCCTGCATGGGATGGAACAGTGTTCAGATCCTTTACCCATAATGTTTTCCATGTTGATTTTCATCTCCCTTATATTAGAAGTATCTTTTACCCTATCTGTAGTCTTACTAATATCTGGTACAATGTTTGTCTTGCCCTGGTTGTAGGTTTGGGAACCAGTAGTTAAGTTACATTCTACAATGTCCATTTTTGCTTCCCTTATTTGTGTAATTTCTCTCTTCAATTCCTGGATGTCTTCTGTAATGGCATTTTCTTCTTGGGCAAAAACATGATTTCTATAACTCAAGTTTTCTTTTAACTCAGAAATCTCCTCTCTGATCTGTTTCTGTCCCTCTTCGTATTCTTCAATTTTTAGGCAGATATCTTGCCCCATTTTAGAGACTTCCTCTTCCATAACCATTTCCTGATGCTCGGTCTGCCCTCTAACATCTGTGAGTTGTTCTTTTAGTGATTCTATTTCCTTGTTGGTTTCTTCTCGGTTTTGATTTAATTTTTTTGTGACCTCTACTTGAACTTCTTCATATTTTTCTTGGCATCTGATGGACAACTCCTGCCAGCTCCTACATAGCTTTTCTTCAAGTCGTTGGCCTTGCATTTCCATTTCTTGTCTCACTTCTACTATCCCTTCCTCATACCGTTTGTTTCCCTCTCTAATTTCCTTTCCCAACACCTCAAATCTCTGCTCCATTTCTAACTTATTTTTTCGATCTCTCTGCTCCATTTCTAACTTATTTTTTCGATCTCTCTCCTCTAATTTCGGACTATTTACCTCGTCTCTCTTTATAAAAATTTGAGTCATCCTCTCCAACATACAATTCACATCCCAATTTTCATTTTTGGACTCTTCCACCTGTTTATGTTCTATTTCATTCTATATGTATCTGATCATTGGTCTCTTCAGGGGTGGAAATAAGTTACAAGCCCCACGATTTGGGCATCCAAACCCGGTGAAAAAAAAATACTATGTAACAGTCAAGTTTGTACATTCGCGTAACAGAATTCAGAATCCAAGCAAAAGAGACCAAAGCTGACCAGACTAGGACTGTCACCTCCCGAGTCCGACCGCACTTCAACTCGTAAGCCAGGATTCCAAGACTCAAGACCCTACGAATGACCACCTTGAACTTACACGTAGTATACCTCTTTCCACACGGCCGACATAGGTCACGGAGAAGCAATGAGACTCATAACAAAAAAAAATGGAATTTATTAACTGTATATATTTAAAACTAATTAATGCATCGGAAATCACATATATAATATAGATAATTTTGAATTGGATTGAAATAAATAAGATCGAGATCAGAGTAATTTATTAAATTGTATGTTTATTTTTGCAGGTTAAATTTGACGATTTTATCTATATCACTCTTGCATTTTACAATTAAAATGCGCGTAGCATCTAACATTTTGGAGAGCGCTTTAACCTTCTCTCCTTACAATTAAAATTATTTTACATTTGTTATTTTATTTGATGAAGTTAAATATTGTTTTCATCATTTACTTTATTATCTTATTGATCAGTCACTGCATTGTAGCTATGGGGCAGATTATGCTAATCCCTCTTATTCCATGGTTTTCAGCTAAGCAATCAGACGAAGCCTTGTTTTCACATATATGTGGAACATTTAAAGTCAAATTTATCTATAATATTATTTCAAACTATTGTACATGAGACCGAAACTAGCTCTTGAATATGTCAGACAATGGCTGAAACTTAATTTAAGGGAGGAAGAGTTGGCAACCAAAAGAACCAATGCACTATAGCGCTGGTAAACAGTTATACTAAATGTCGCTCTGCTGGATGGATTAATATTTAGGGTTTTGTGATCAACACCGGAGCCCTATGACCGATCGCCATGCTGCTAAAGAGGGTTGGGGTAGCTAACACTATTGCCTGGAATTTGACGTCAGGTCTTATTTGTGTGCGACCCAAGGAGTGTAAGAGGGATGGCCGTTCCGAGTCCCATCTTAAAGAAAAATGCAACATAACGAGAAAGTTGAAATTGTATAATAAAATTATCACATCCGCCAAGCAAAAGAGTTGAAATAATTTAATATTTAGCCACGAGAATGATAGCTAATCAGTGGAATCATTAGCGCCAACTCTAATATAGCATTTTTAATATCATATGCTATACGTGGGCGTACTTTTAAATATTCTTTGCTTTCTAGTTTCAATCTCAAATAACACATTTGATTACGCGATTAATAAAAAAGAAAAAAAGGGAAAAGTATATTTGGAGGGCTTTTACAAAATGAAATAAATAACAAATATATTTATTCAAGGCTTGGATATTGCTTAGTGAAAATTAAATTGAAATTTACTTTGGGTTAAAACAAGATTCCCCTTTTTAAAATTGCAAACAAATAATTAAATAATCAAGGTCAAAATAATAATCAGCACATAGCCAATTCTTAACAGTTATTTAAGAGGGTTTCGAAACAGCGTGCATTAAGCTACGATAAATAATTATTAAATGAAGAGGGGTCATTCTCTCTTCTATTTATTATTAATATTGAATGCCCGCTGTTTCGAGGCATTAGCATATAATTTATATTTTAAAATAAAAAAGAATAAAGAAACCATAGTCACAACTGCAGTGAGAAAATTGAAAATAAAATTATTAAAATCATTTAGTTAGGAAACATTAGAAAGTAGGTCAGAATTATATAATTAAATTTAAGAATAACATTTTACATTTAGCAATTTACTTGAATTCAAGATTTTAGAATTAAAATACATTTTATAAGTCTAGACTTAAAGGAAAATTTATATATTGAACTGCAGTTAGAAATGGTGAGGTTACCGGTCATCTTGTAGTACTTGAGCTGGAGTTACGGGAGTTTTGTGGCGGCTTGCGGCATCATCTTCTTCCCACGGTTAGAGCGGAGCTGTTATGGCGGCATACTGGTGATGGTGGTTTTTTGGATGGAAGCAAAGGCCCATCGCCTTCACTCTGGAGCTTAGCCAAGGCTGCCTGTTTTAGCGCGACATTTTCTCTCGCACAGATATAAAAATTATTGTCTTAACTGGATGTCAAAATGTTCACGGTTGCTTTTGGTTCAGGATACACGCTGGATTCCAAAGCTTAACGATGATTAAAGAGGGCAAAACTTCACAGATGTAGCATTCAAGCTGTCAAGGTTTCAAAAAGTGAAGATCTAAGCTGGCTCCTCCACTTTACATGGCCTTTTTAAATGATCCCCTTATCAGCCCACACACCTTGGAATTTCATCTCCATCAAGATTACAAAATTTTTAATTTGTTTATGAAATTAGTGGTTGACTTCAAACATGCTGACATTCCTTTTAGGTGTTATAACTTTTCTCTGATTATCAACTTTTAATTAAATCGAATTTTAATCAGTTTAATCCGATATTAGATTTTATTTTTAATTAGTCAGGAATTTTGTTCTGATTTTATAATTTATGTGTAAAATCCCTGCTGTAAACATATTTTTAATTAGCGAGGTCTCCAAAATAATTTTGAATCAATTAGCTAGATATAACTACAACCAATAAATGTCTGTATTTTTAAAATATATAATAATAATTCAAACAAATATATTTAACACAGTATACAAAATTAAATAATATATTCTTTACCAGAAGTACTTTCAATTGTTTCACTGACAATCTTTATCAACTGTTAATACAAACGTACAAAAAATAAAAACTTGCATTAACCATCATTCAATCTATTCAAATTTCCCACAATTCTGTTGTCTTTATATTAGCCGATTGTTTATTCATTAAACCACCTCTATTCCTAGATATCATCATTGCCTCTTTAATTTTACATTTTTCATTACACCTTTCAATTTGAATAATTTTTATATCTCTATTATTAAATTTTAAAACCATAATTACATGTTTTATTATGATCAAATATAATTGATGGAGTATTCATATTTACTGAAGATATATTTTCTTTCTATACACATTTATATAATGTCTTATGGTCATTATATCGTTTTTGTAATGTACATTTGGATTCCCCTATATATTTTATTCCACAACCACATTCCAACATATATATAACAGAACTTAATTCAAAGTTAGAAATCTTGGCTTTGGAGTTATTTATCATATCATTTATATTATGTGAAGAGAAAAAGAAATTCTACACAAACCACTAAAAAGTTTATTAATTAATTTAGCTTGTTGATTAGATATAAAAGGAATAGAAATCCATTTATCACTTTTTAATTTACTTAATATTTTCTTATTATTATTATTCTTATTTTGATTATATTTTGTAATTGTATTATAAATAATATTCCTTCCATAACCAACATTCAACATATCAGTAATATATACATTAATATTTTCAATTTTATCACTAACAAATTTGCACAAATAATCATTTCTAAATAAAAATGACTTCAAAAGAGCTAATTTATGGCTCATATGAACTTTAGAATTATATGGAATATAACCCCTAATTTCCACAGGCTTTAAAATCATATTATAATCAAACACATTATTATTTCTTTTAATAAATATATCTAAAAACTTTATAGAATCTTCCTTCTCTTCATTTAACACCCATTTTACATTATTAATCATACGCTCTTCCGATCTAAACAAATTAACTATTATTTCATTATGTGCACATATAAATACATCATCAACATATCTACAATATACTTTAATTCCTTTATATTTTATCTGAAACAATATCTTAACCTCATAATTAGAAATAAAAAAAGTACAAAGCTGTGACACCACGAGAGACTCTTCCGATCTACCAAAATTCATTTTATAAAAGCAATCATTAAACCTAACATATATATTATCATTCACAAATCTTAATATTTTAACAATAAAATTCCTAATCTTATTATCTATAGATTTTAAAAAACAAAGCTCTTTCAATAATCTCTATTGATTCCATACGATTAATTGAACCATACATTTCAGATATGTCAAGTGTACACATAACATCATTATTATCAATTTTTATATTTTTAATCTTATTAATAAAATCAAATGATGATTAAAGCGTATAATCTCCAAATCCAAGCACATCTTGCATTATTTTTTTCAATATATCTACAAGCATTATAATAAAAAAACACCACCAAAATCAACAATTACTCTTAATGGATAACAATTTTTATGCAATTTTATATTTGCAAAGATTCTTGGAAACACTGCAGACGAAGGATATAAACTGTAATATGTCTTTGCATCAATAACTTTTTTTTCTTTTTAGCAGTCATTAAAATGTCATTAATAAATTTTATTCTATATGTATCAATATTATTTAATTCATTAGTGTTTCCAAAAATCTTTGCAAATATAAAATTGCATAAAAATTGTTATCCATTAAGAGTAATTGTTGATTTTGGTGGTGTTTTTTATTATAATGCTTGTAGATATATTGAAAAAATAATGCAAGATGTGCTTGGATTTGAAGATTATACGCTTTCATCATCATTTGATTTTATTAATAAGATTAAAAATATAAAAATTGATAATAATGATGTTATGTGTATAGTTGACATATCTGAAATGTATGGTTCAATTAATCGTATGGAATCAATAGAGATTATTTAAAGAGCTTTGTTTTTAAAATCTATAGATAATAATATTAGGAATTTTATTGTTAAAATATTAAGATTTGTGAATGATAATATATATGTTAGGTTTAATGATTGCTTTTATAAAATGAATTTTGGTTGGCCAATGGGTCTTCCGGTGGTATCACAGCTTTGTAATTTTTTTATTTCTAATTATGAGGTTAAGATATTGTTTCAGATAAAATATAAAGGAATTAAAGTATATTGTAGACATGTTGATGATGTATTTATATGTGCACATAATGAAATAATAGTTATTTTGTTTAATGAGTTAAATATGATTAATAATGTAAAATGGGTGTTAAATGAAAAGAAGGAAGATTCTATAAAGTTTTTAGATATATTTATTAAAAGAAATAATAATGTGTTTGATTATAATATGATTTTAAAGCCTGTGGAAATTAGGGGTTATATTCCATATAATTCTAAAGTTCATATGAGTCATAAATTAGCTGGTTTGAAGTCATTTTTATTTAGAAATGATTATTTGTGCAAATTTGTTAGTGATAAAATTGAAAATATTAATGTATATATTACTGATATGTTTAACGTTGGTTATGGAAGGAATATTATTTATAATACAATTACAAAATATAATCAAAATAAGAATAATAATAAGAAAATATTAAGTAAATTAAAAAGTGATAAATGGATTTCTATTCCTTTTATATCTAATCAACAAGCTAAATTAATTAATAAACTTTATAGTGGTTTGTGTAGAATTTCTTTTTTCTCTTCAAATAATATAAATGATATGATAAATAACTCCAAAGCCAAGATTTCTAAGTTTGAATTAAGTTCTGTTATATATATATATGTTGGAATGTTGTTGTGGAATAAAATATATAGGGGAATCCAAATGTACATTACAAAAATGATATAATGACCATAAGACATTATATAAACGTGTACAGAAAGAAAATATATCTTCAGTAAATATGAATACTCCATCAATTATATTTGATCATAATAAAACATGTAATTATGGTTTTAAATTTAATAATAGAGATATAAAAATTATTCAAATTGAAAGGTGTAGTGAAAACCGTAAAATTAAAGAGGCAATGATGATATCTAGGAATAGAGGTGGTTTAATGAATAAACAATCAGCTAATATAAAGACAACAGAATTGTGTGAAATTTGAATAGATTGAATGATGGGTAATGCTAGTTTTTATTTTTTGTACGTTTGTATTAACAGTTGATAAAGATTGCCAGTGAAACAATTGAAAGTACTTCTGGTAAAGAATATATTATTTAATTTTGAATACTGTGTTAAATATATTTGTTTGAATTATTAATATATATATATATATATATATATATATATATATATTGAAACAGAAACTCTGTTTCCCATAGGTATTATAAGATTTATTTTACCCTTCCACCTAAAAAAAGGCAAATGTATATGAAAGAAGTTGATCTTATATATTTTTTTAAAAAAAAATAAAGCAAAAAAATTAAAGTTAAAAGAAAATCATTATTTTCTACAATTAAAAAAAAAAAGATAAACCTTCATTATTGATTTTATAATTTTAAATTATGATTTAAATATTTCTCTAAGTATTTATTTAAAACTGGCATTTATTAAAATATGACATGTTAATTTTTGAAATGATGTTGTTGTACAAAATATAATAATCACTTGAGGCAAAGTTATAAAATTGAAAAACATGGCTTAATCCTCATGATTCCTTATCTGTCCTACTAAAAGTAGTGGTCCAATCCTTAATAAGAGAAAAGCACTCAGGCTTAAATGAAAGCAGTGTAACAAATCAGATACAGTGGGGAGTGCTGCTGAATCAATCCAGAAATCAGGGTATAAATAGTTGATTTTGAAGTTCAGAGGGATTTTTATTTTTAAAAAAGGGTAAAAAGTAAGAAAAGTAAGAGTAAAAAAAGTTAAAAAGTTTTATGTAAGTGTTGTTTAACTGTTTAGTTGACAACTGATTTTAGTTACCTTGGAATATATAATATTTACGGCCACACTGTTAATGTTAAAAAAGAAAGTATTAATAAGGAAATTATAAAGATGGAAGGCTAATTCATAATAGCTTCCTCTCTTTGTCCATAGCCATGAATCTCTAAGACTTGCCTGAGCGAACATCGTGTATAATAAATAAGGCCATTTAGCTTAAATAAACTGACCGCTTTTAAAATGCAGTAGTAACCTGAAGTGGATGAATAAACTGGATAAAATGATGGTAACAAATTCATGAAATATTAAATACTGATATGTGTTTATAAAAAAGAAAAAAAAAAGAAACAAAATGTTTTTCTTAAAATAAATTATGAATAATTATAGCCATGTGAAAATATGTTTTATTGGTGATAAATCATAAATACATAAATGTCTTAAATGTCTATAATCATAAAGCATTTTTAATAAGGTAAATCATAAATGATTATTTTTTATATATGCATATACATCTGAATTAAAATAAAAATCAATACTTATAATTAACTAAATTGTAAACACTGATAAATAAAAAAAGACTATATCCGAATGGATTATTATTGTTTGTATATCATATACATCTACCCACCTGAATAAATATTGAAGACTTGCATATAATATACATCTATGTCTGAAAGAGTTATAACTATTTATAATGTTGATGTACAAATATGTTTATATCTGAAAGAATTATAAATGCTGAGACATAATATACCTCCATATCTGAACGAATTGTAACTATTTATATTGTTGATATACAAATAAGTTTATACCTGGAATAATTAGAAATGCTGAGCTATTATATATAGCTATAACTAAATAAATTATAAATGGGAATAAATAAAATATAACTATATCCGAATGGATTATAATTGTTTATATATCATATATGTCTATATCTGAATAAATATTAAAGACTTGCATATAATATACATCTATATCTGAATAAATTATAACTATTTATATTGTTGATATACAAATATGTTTATATCTGAAAGAAATAAATATGCTGATATACTATATACATACAGCTATAACTAAATAAATTATAAATGCTCATAAATAAAATGTCTATATCCGAATAAACTATAACTGTTTATATACTAAACACATCTGTATTTGAATAAATTGCAAACGTTCATATATAAAATGTGCTTAAATCTGGATGAATTATAAATGCTGGTATACCAAATCTGTTTATATGTGGAATCATTAAAAATGCTGAGATATAATATACATCTAGGCCTGAAGGAATTGTAAAGGCTTCTAAGTAAAACATATCTGTACCTGGATCAGAATAATTTCTATACTGAGACTCATAACACAAGGACTATTGGATACAATGATAAATATGTCATCAATGATGAATAAGTGATCTATATAACTTAGGAGTATATATGTGCATACAGCAAAATGGGATCCCAAAGATGAAATGTGTCACACCAGAACTAGTAACAAACTTTTATTGAATTATTATTCAAATAGTGATACAACCAAAAGAACTGTAGAGGTCTGATGATCCAAACATTGTTATGAAAATCAATATTGTTAAATAAATTTATTGTTATATATAACCAATCCAGTTGTTCATGTTGCATCACTCATTATTCATTGCACTTGTTCATGACAATTCCATGCCTCCTGAGCTATGTTTGGCATAACTACATCTAGATAAGTCAGGTTGTAGTGAGATGGAACTCTAGTGGCACCATTTGGAAAACCAAATACAGAAATTTCTAGGTGTTTCCAGTCTCTATGGTGCTACATCCTATGATGAGCAGGAAATATTGTTGTAGGGGTGGGGGTGATGTCTATCTTGGGGAAACCCAATCAATGGTTCCTTCCTACAATATGCTGAACAGGAAATTGTTACAACTGAGGTAATAAAGAGGTTGTACAGTGGTCTGCCTATATATATATATATATATATATATATATATATATATATATATATATATATATATATATATATATATATATATATATATATATATATATATATATAACAAATTCATATATTAACAATGGTATAAGATACCAGTTGTAGTGTACATGGGACAAAATGCTGTCATTGGGGGAAATTTGCAATGTAAACTTATTTTTTAAGACAGTAAGGATACCACAATGTTTATTTTTGATATATGTAAAAGTTAAATTATTTTATTAATTAAATTTTGTCACTTGTAACATCATAAATATTTCATACATAGTATTGTTAAAAAAGTTAATATTTTACAATATGTGGGTATTTAATTTATTAAATGCATAATTAAATGTTTATTTAAATACAAAGTTAATTAAAATACATTTGTTTAATAATGTTATCTTATTTAAAATTAATGAGCTATTATGAAAGACATATTAATCATATACTTCTTCCACAATTTTCATCATGTACATTGATGGCATTGAATGAAGTTTTTAAATCCCTTTCTTTAAGTCATTTAAAACAGTTTTAATCTTTTATTGCAATTTTCTAATAAAAGTGTAAATTAATATAAATACTATCATTAGTTACAAATTAATTCTTAGATGAATCTTCAAAAAAACTTTTACATTTATTTCCTGTTTATTTATACTTTCTTTGATCTTAAGATGGAAACAGTCTTGGACATGCTGTTCTCATTGTGTGATAAAACTATAAGAAAGCTGTTTTGGGACTTTATTTAAATATTTATAATTAGTTTTGCAAAATATTTCAAAATAATCAATAAAAAATATAACCTTTCAAGTTTTCATTTATATTTTTGTGAAATATCTTAATTTATAAAAAAGTGTGTTAAGCAAATACATCACTATGATAAAGAAAATCACATTCCCAAATATGCTTTTATGAGCTATCAAAACTCTGTTATTCCAATCCTTGTTGATAATTTATATTTATAGATTCAATTTTTTAATTTTAGAAATGTGTTTGGTAGATTGGTCATTATTTTATAGTTATTATTCAATTAGATTCTTGATTTTAGCATAGATGATCTTAAAGAAAAAAATGGCATAGCTATTATTATGTAATACAATGTATCTTCCATCATTACTTTTTTTTTTAATATTTGGAAGATTCAAATTTAATTTTGTCGAATATTTTTTAGTTATAAATTTGAATTTGTAATAAACTAAATTGAATAGTATTTAATTCTGCTATACAATAAGTTTTAAAAAAAAAAAAAAAATTAAAATAAAATTTCTTTTTTTGTTTCAAATTGTCCTATATGTTTTAAAAAATAATTGCAAGCAGAAAATATTAATTAAATTACTGCTAAATTTGTTGTCATATTTTAAAATCATGTTGAATTTTGTAAGTATATTTACTTCTATTCAAAATCATTGTAGAATTACACATTTTGCCGTTAGAGAATGTGTAATTCATCGGCAATCGATTCACACCTCATATTAACTAATCATGACATCAATTTAATAAAACGCATGTCCAAGTAATATATTCTGTTAATTTAAGTTGTGAATAAATTGGTGATCAATTACATTTTCTCTAACGGTCAAAATGTGTAATTCTACAATGATTTGAAAACAAGTGATTATTACAAAAATACCTAATTTACTAAATGATAACATTTATAAAAAAAAAAAAAGTATATTTAGTAAAGATTGGTTGGATATGTTTCTTGGAGTCTTGACTAATTAATATGCTAATAATGAGGTCAAGTTTGATGATTGATACATATGACTAGCAAGTAATTACCTTTAAATCAAACACTGCTATTTGAATATCTGATAAAATTTATATGGAGGGCATAATTAAATAATATGAACAGTATATATATATATATATATATATATATATATATATATATATATATATATATATATATATATATATATATATATATATATATATATATATATATTGTACCGGTTGGATAGTTTACCAGTAAATAATTAAAAGACAAATAAATCCCTGCTGGAGTAAACACAATATTTACTTTAACTCTTTAAATAAATTTATCTTATGAAAACAAAATTATATGATAAAATGTAGTACAATATTATTCCTTGAAATTTACATATGGCTCCACCACGGTCCTTAGGCTGAGAAGAGAGTGCTCAAAGAGCACCTGAATCCAAGCCAGCAGATATATCTGTGAAATATATCAAACTGACCACATTTGAGGAAAACAGATTTCTTATCAACTGTTGAATTCAACACCATGTTAAAAGCACTTTTTTGTTTTGTATAAATATGGGTGCCAGTTACTTATCCAGAGGATAAATAATGTGCTTTAAACAATGGCCACTAATTCAATGCCCAAGATACCTCATGACTAGCTCAGCACTTGTAATCAATAACAAATTATTGTTTTAATGAATTGACTGATATAATTAAGCTTAAGTTTAAAAGACAATTTATTTTAACTAACATTCATTATACTAATTTTAAATACTTTTATAAATCTTATTTAACTAATATAACACTGGTATAATGATCATGCACATATTAATTCACATACTATAATATCATATAACAAAGCATTAAATAATATTTGAAATTTAAAACACACACACATCAATAGTTTGTCTACATATGCTATAGAGTTCATATTACTTGACTCTGGAAGGCTTTATGAATGTGATAGTTATTTTAGAAATGAGAATAAGAAAATGTTATTACCTAGGATTTTAGAACATGGATACTTCTTGCTGCTTCTGATGAAATATTTCTAACCAGTTAGATTTGAAGTTTCTTGAGGATGTTTAAGGCTTATTCATTGGTATTATTCTTGGAGACAGTTAAATATTGATGGTGATTCTTCAAGTTGTTATGCAGGCATTTTTTTATTCTGGGAAGTCTGCTGTTTCACTAGAATTTAGGCAAGAGAAAGTTATATGTTTCTGAGGGTCTTAACACTGCATTATTGATTGATTTAATCTCAACTGCTCAATCTCAACTGCACAATCTAAACTGTTTTTTAAACTCACTGAACTGATTGATGAAAAACTGGACTATTTAAACTTAAGGCCTGTTGTCGTTTTGATGTTTGGTGGCAATATGTTGTTGAAATTCATTCCTTGTTTTAATTGCATTCCTTTAAAATAAGCTTTTAATCCTGTTGTTGGAGATATTAATTAGCAGCCATCGCAAACATGTTATTTTTACATTTTTAATTAATAGCCATTGCTGTGCTTTTTAATGATAATTTTCTGTATCATTATATTAAAATTTACTATGCATACATTTATTATATTTACAATCACATATATATTTTATTAACAAGCTCACATTAATTCATCATTTACACACTTGTATATTTTAATCTAAACTCAACACTAGTTTTAAGATTACTTTTCTTTTCTTTAACTTAAATAAAAAGAGATTTATATTTTTAAACTCTTGGCTTCAACTTTTTCTTTCTTTTTTTTTCTAATCAATCATTTATAACTTTTATGAATAATATTTTTTTAAACTAACAACAATACTAAAAAGGATTCTTTACTTATTTGAAAATCAGCTTCTTTTCATTTTCCCCATAAAACTATGAATTAATAGTCTTTAGCAAAAACTCTTTAAACTTAAAACATTTAGTTTGACGTTTCTAAAGCAGCCTCCTCTCCCCTTTTAATTAATTAATTGTAACTTTTATTTCAAAACCTCTTTGACTTTTAATTTTACATTTTCAAAACAAACTGCAATAAATAAAACTCTTAAACTTTTACATAATATTATCCTTTTAATGATAGATTTTTATTTCAATAATTTTAGACAAAATTATTATATGCCAACTCAATGTTGGTACAATATATATATATATATATATATATATATATATATATATATATATATATATATATATATATATATATATATATATATATATATATAAGTGAATATTTGTAAATAAAGTAACTAAATAATTAAACAATTAATTATTTAGTTACTTTATTTACAAATATTCAATTATATCATTACATATATTGCATGAAAAATACAGACATTGAATTATATATATATATATATATATATATATATATATATATATATATATATATATATATATATATATATATATATATATATATATATATATATATTGAACATAGTTCAGTTCTTATTCTCCTGAGGTTTGTGATGGTGATAAAATCTATCATTAAATGTTGAATGTCTAGAAAATGTTAAACATTATTCAAATTGTTCCTAATGCAAACAAATGTTAGTGTTAGTAATAATACACAGTGACAACATAGATTTGTAGATTACACAACATTTTGAGTGTTATCATTCTCCATTTCTCTTCAGATGTTGTTGGCCGAATCAGTCACAAATCCAGCATAGGAGTCAAACTTGCATCTAAGATCTTGAATATTGAACTTTGAAGCAATGATCTGACAAATTGAGCAATTTGGCCAATGATCAACAGTCTATAGAAATTTCTCATACTAGTAATTTGTCTTTTTTTTTTAACATTTTTGGCATCAGAGAAAGTTTAATTAAATGTTTTTAAATCAGCAACTAATTAAGGACTGGACCACAAAAGTTACCTATAATTTCTTTTAGTTTTATTTTTATAGTGTAAATATAGATACATTATACCTGCAAAATCTTTAAAGTATTACAACAACTTACATTTTTTTATAAATAAGTAAACCTGTTTCATAAACAATTATTAGTAATTTTCACAAATTAATTATTAAAATGTTAATGACAGTTTTGATTTATTGTTTAAATAGAGTTTAACTATGATGAATGTTAAGCATGATAGTAATTAAAAACTGGACTGAAAAACTGAAATCATGAGATTTTGGATTATTCTTTATTTCTCAGACCGCTGAAGATAGATCATATTTCACTATTTTATGTATAAAGAAACTTAATACACCTCAACTTCTCAAGTATATTTACAAATAAATTAACATTTTCCAGAATGACTTGCAAAAAAAATAATTTAAAATTTCTATCTACATACACATCGTATTTCGTACCTTAACTAATGGATTATTGTAAGATTAAACACACTTTTTTATAAAGCCTCATTCGACAATATGACATAATTAATAATCTACTTCTGATTGTACTAATTGGATATGGAGTATGATTTTCACTGGCCTGGACTATAATCCTTCAAGTGGATTTGATGTATATAACATTTAATCATTCTGGGTTGCTTAGAATAAATACTTTTGGACTCACAATAATTGATAAAATGTATTTTTTTATTTTAGTAGATATATTAGCAGATTCTCTCATTTTAATAATTTGTCAAACTCAATGGACACTTCCTAACCACAAGCTAAGTTTATTGATTAATGAAAAACAAGATTAATAAAATTCCTCTTGACACATTATTTATTTATTTCCAGAATTTAAAACACAGGTGAATATGTACATAAAATCGTATACTATTGCAAACTCGTTAATTAAACTACAATTTTTTGTCTTGATTCTTGTATAGTCGTTAAGTTGAATAAGTATAAATATTAAATTTCAAAGTCTAAACTTTTTATTTTGAAAGATTAGCATCTGTAAATTAATTTTGACTTGAATCTATAAAAACAAATTATAAATACTTTTGAAACAATTGCATTTAATTTCATCTTAACTTATAAAGTTATATATCATCATCATGAATTTTGATTACTATTTCTTATGTGAATTTATATTTACCTCTATTTTTTATCCATTACAAAATTACACAGGTAGACAGATAAACAGTTAGATAGATAGAAAGAAAGATACACAGATTTACAGACAGTTAAAAAGACAAATAGATAGATAGATAAGCTGATGGGCATAGAGATTGTTAGATAGATGGATAGATAGATAGTGATAGACGGTAGATAGACAGATAAAGATTAAGAGACAGATAGATAGATACATAGAGTGGAAGAAAGATAGATAGACATACAGATAAATAAACAGACAGGCAGATAGATAGATAGATAGATAGATAGATAGATAGATAGATAGATAGATAGATAGATAGATAGATAGATAGATAGATAGATAGATAGATAGATAGATAGATAGATAGATAGATAGATAGATAGATAGATAGATAGATAGATAGATAGATAGATAGATAGATAGATAGATAGATAGATAGTGATAGACGGTAGATAGATAGATAAAGATTAAGAGACAGATAGATAGATACATAGAGTGGAAGAAAGATAGATAGACATACAGATAAATATACAGACAGGCAGATAGATAGATAAATAGATAGATAGATAGATAGATAGATAGATAGATAGATAGATAGATAGATAGATAGATAGATAGATAGATAGATAGATAGATAGATAGATAGATAGATAGATAGATAGATAGATAGATAGATAGATAGATAGATAGATAGATAGATAGGTAGATAGGTGGTAAAGAGTTGATAGATAAATAAATAGTTTGATTGATGAGTAGAGAAAGGAGATTAATATTACTTTCTAATATTATAATCTTAAAATTGTATTCAGTCTTTCACTTTAAGGACTAAATATATAAAAGTGCCAATATTATGGACTAAAATATATTTAATAATGGTAAAATGACTTGGTTATTAATTTTATAAATGTTAAACCAAATTACTTGGATTTTACAGAACCCGTTAGAGACATATTTTAATGAAAAATAGAAAGTGAAGTATAATCCTTCGATTCTAGAATTAATACCATATCATCTATCTACTTCAAAATTATTAGCTATTGTTTAATTCAAAGTCCAAAATAAAAAATATTAAAACATCAATTGGACAATAAGCTCATATAACTAAAACAATTTTTAGCGTTATACTACTACAAAAGATATTGACTTTTTTGAAATATGATTTTTATTGTATTGGATATATATATAGTTGCAATTAACATAATAAAAAGCAGACAGACCTTACTTATGTTTGACGATATATATATATGTAACTATTTTAACATTATAATAGCAGTACAAGTAAACAATAATATATATATTTGTTTCTGGAAGTATTTCCGCTTATTTTTGGCTTCATCACCACCATGAACTAAACTAGATCTGAATTCATGTGATTTTTCAGGTATTTAGTATTTTAATTTTGATGCCCCTTTATTAAAGTAAAAGGATGATCATGTGATCATTAATTTATTCTCTTCATAAGTTTATTTGATAATAGTTATGACAAGTAATTCAATGTATATCTATAGCAAATTATAAATAATTACTTATTTGTATTATTATAATGCGAAAATAACTACATAGAGTGCATTTTCATGGGTATCTCATATAAGATGATTAGGTATGTTTTAATTTTCCACTTTACCACATGTTCTTGAAATATGGAAAAAAGGTAAAGGATTTCTCCAAGATGCATTTTAATTTTCAATTTACCCAGGTTACATAATTTTTTAATGTTTATCAACTTGAGGTACACGTGCCCGACATCCTACGCTCATAACATTAATATATTTTTACTACAGTAAAATAAATTAATGCCTATTAATATACAATTAATAGGCTTAAAATACTCATAACCTATCTACCCCAAATTAAATTTAAATCCTCCATAAATGACTTAAATATCTTGTGTTTATTTTAATTTAAACATCTGCACAAGAAGTAATTATCATTTTCATTGAATAATATTGATCAATGCAGTATAAATTTATATTCTCCTTTAATATTATTATTCCTATCCTTAGTTCTGGTTCTCCAAACATATTTTGTTATTTCATCTAAACTTCTCACATGTGGTTTTTATAGTTCTTTTACATTCTTTTGATATCCAAAATATGTCCACCATAACTTCAACTGAACCTCCTAATTGTTTGTTTATGTTAGAAATACCTGATAGTTTTCTCATCCATGCAAGTACTTTTGTCATGTTACTCTTAACATGCATTTCTCCATAATTTATTCAGTGGTCTGAAGTCTCTATTATATTCTTTTAATATATATCCAAGTCTCAGATTCACAAATAAGAACTATTTAAACAAATCTATTCAACAACATTCTTTATATCACATGACACATACAAAAGTATTCTATCCTTGTTAATTTTATAATTAACTTTATCCATTACACTTTCATTTTTGTTAATACTCCAACTAAGGTGCTTGCAATTTTTAACTTTAAATTCATGAATTTTTTTTTTCATTTTCTGAGAAAATCAGTTAACATTACCTACATTATCTACATATACATATAAATGTAAATAATTATGTCTCTCGTGACATATACCAAAATA
Source organism: Epiperipatus broadwayi (assembly GCA_028023455.1). Classification (NCBI taxonomy): domain Eukaryota; kingdom Metazoa; phylum Onychophora; class Udeonychophora; order Euonychophora; family Peripatidae; genus Epiperipatus; species Epiperipatus broadwayi. The sequence continues at coordinate 43,628 of JAQFVV010014237.1, forward strand.
GTAGTGGATGTAGTTAAAAAAATAGAAAGAAATAAACAATTTTTAAAGTCATTTTCTGTATTACACTGGAATAACAGTAAAGGATTAAATAATTTTGAATTTAAAAACATTATTATAAATTTAACATTTAGTAATCTCTAATTAATATTTTATTAGTTCTGATTTTGAAATTAAAACAAGCATGATTTTATGTTACAAATGTAAAATTCCACTATGTATTTTGATTAGCAATTTTTTCAAATTAAAACTTGTATAACATTTTGATAAAATTTCACAAAGTTTTCTTTCAAAAGATTATGTTAAATTGAAAAGAGACATTAACTTTTTTAAATCAAGATAGAAACAATTTATTTTTTATTATGGAATGTTTTTTTTTCAACCTAACTATAAAAAGGTTGGAAAAATTGATTAGACATTTCTTTAAGTTTTACAGATTAGGACAACAGTATTGCTACTACCATAATGATATAATTGAAGGCAAGACAGTAAATCAAGCTGCTGCTATTAGTGCAACAATGGTAGAGTTTGGATTCACATTAAAGCAAGGACCAGATTTTATGTGTTCATAGCCCTTATATATGTATATATTAGACATCATAGTGACTGCAAAGAGTTCACTGCATGTCAATAGTTGGCTGGATTACACTTTTCTTGAAAGCAATAAGTCAGTTTACTGTTTAGAAGTCTCTTATTATGCAGATATTCCATCAGTTTGCTGAAGATTTAGTTTATACATATACTATTTTATTTACATGCAG
>JAQFVV010014238.1:0-44353 GCA_028023455.1 Epiperipatus broadwayi
TAGATAGTTCAGTTATTGCCGATTATAGAGTTTATTCCAGGGGCATATTGCCGATTATAGAGTTTATTCCAGGGGCATATTGCCGATTATAGAGTTTATTCCAGGGGCATATTGCCGATTATAGAGTTTATTCCAGGGGCATATTGCCGATTATAGAGTTTATTCCAGGGGCATATTGCCGATTATAGAGTTTATTCCAGGGGCATATTGCAGATTATAGAGTTTATTCCAGGGGCATATTGCCGATTATAGAGTTTATTCCAGGGGCATATTGCAGATTATAGAGTTTATTCCAGGGGCATATTGCCGATTATAGAGTTTATTCCAGGGGCATATTGCCGATTATAGAGTTTATTCCAGGGGCATATTGCCGATTATAGAGTTTATTCCAGGGGCATATTGCCGATTATAGAGTTTATTCCAGGGGCATATTGCCGATTATAGAGTTTATTCCAGGGGCATATTGCCGATTATAGAGTTTATTCCAGGGGCATATTGCCGATTATAGAGTTTATTCCAGGGGCATATTGCCGATTATAGAGTTTATTCCAGGGGCATATTGCCGATTATAGAGTTTATTCCAGGGGCATATTGATCGTGTAGAGTTTATTCCAGGGGCATATTGCCGATTATAGAGTTTATTCCAGGGGCATATTGCCGATTATAGAGTTTATTCCAGGGGCATATTGCCGATTATAGAGTTTATTCCAGGGGCATATTGCCGATTATAGAGTTTATTCCAGGGGCATATTGCCGATTATAGAGTTTATTCCAGGGGCATATTGCCGATTATAGAGTTTATTCCAGGGGCATATTGCCGATTATAGAGTTTATTCCAGGGGCATATTGCCGATTATAGAGTTTATTCCAGGGGCATATTGCCGATTATAGAGTTTATTCCAGGGGCATATTGCCGATTATAGAGTTTATTCCAGGGGCATATTGCCGATTATAGAGTTTATTCCAGGGGCATATTGCCGATTATAGAGTTTATTCCAGGGGCATATTGCCGATTATAGAGTTTATTCCAGGGGCATATTGCCGATTATAGAGTTTATTCCAGGGGCATATTGCAGATTATAGAGTTTATTCCAGGGGCATATTGCCGATTATAGAGTTTATTCCAGGGGCATATTGCCGATTATAGAGTTTATTCCAGGGGCATATTGCCGATTATAGAGTTTATTCCAGGGGCATATTGCCGATTATAGAGTTTATTCCAGGGGCATATTGCCGATTATAGAGTTTATTCCAGGGGCATATTGCAGATTATAGAGAGTTTATTCCAGGGGCATATTGCCGATTATAGAGTTTATTCCAGGGGCATATTGCCGATTATAGAGTTTATTCCAGGGGCATATTGCCGATTATAGAGTTTATTCCAGGGGCATATTGCCGATTATAGAGTTTATTCCAGGGGTATATTGCCGATTATAGAGTTTATTCCAGGGGCATATTGCCGATTATAGAGTTTATTCCAGGGGCATATTGCCGATTATAGAGTTTATTCCAGGGGCATATTGCCGATTATAGAGTTTATTCCAGGGGCATATTGCCGATTATAGAGTTTATTCCAGGGGCATATTGCCGATTATAGAGTTTATTCCAGGGGCATATTGCCGATTATAGAGTTTATTCCAGGGGCATATTGCCGATTATAGAGTTTATTCCAGGGGCATATTGCCGATTATAGAGTTTATTCCAGGGGCATATTGCCGATTATAGAGTTTATTCCAGGGGCATATTGCCGATTATAGAGTTTATTCCAGGGGCATATTGCCGATTATAGAGTTTATTCCAGGGGCATATTGCCGATTATAGAGTTTATTCCAGGGGCATATTGCCGATTATAGAGTTTATTCCAGGGGCATATTGCCGATTATAGAGTTTATTCCAGGGGCATATTGCCGATTATAGAGTTTATTCCAGGGGCATATTGCCGATTGTAGAGTTTATTCCAGGGAAATATTGCCGATTATAGAGTTTATTCCAGGGGCATATTGCCGATTATAGAGTTTATTCCAGGGGCATATTGCCGATTATAGAGTTTATTCCAGGGGCATATTGCCGATTATAGAGTTTATTCCAGGGGCATATTGCAGATTATAGAGTTTATTCCAGGGGCATATTGCCGATTATAGAGTTTATTCCAGGGGCATATTGCCGATTATAGAGTTTATTCCAGGGGCATATTGCCGATTATAGAGTTTATTCCAGGGGCATATTGCCGATTATAGAGTTTATTCCAGGGGTATATTGCCGATTATAGAGTTTATTCCAGGGGTATATTGCCGATTATAGAGTTTATTCCAGGGGTATATTGCCGATTATAGAGTTTATTCCAGGGGCATATTGCCGATTATAGAGTTTATTCCAGGGGCATATTGCCGATTATAGAGTTTATTCCAGGGGCATATTGCCGATTATAGAGTTTATTCCAGGGGTATATTGCCGATTATAGAGTTTATTCCAGGGGCATATTGCCGATTATAGAGTTTATTCCAGGGGCATATTGCCGATTATAGAGTTTATTCCAGGGGCATATTGCCGATTATAGAGTTTATTCCAGGGGCATATTGCCGATTATAGAGTTTATTCCAGGGGCATATTGCCGATTATAGAGTTTATTCCAGGGGCATATTGCCGATTATAGAGTTTATTCCAGGGGCATATTGCCGATTATAGAGTTTATTCCAGGGGCATATTGCCGATTATAGAGTTTATTCCAGGGGCATATTGCCGATTATAGAGTTTATTCCAGGGGCATATTGCCGATTATAGAGTTTATTCCAGGGGCATATTGCCGATTATAGAGTTTATTCCAGGGGCATATTGCCGATTATAGAGTTTATTCCAGGGGCATATTGCCGATTATAGAGTTTATTCCAGGGGCATATTGCCGATTATAGAGTTTATTCCAGGGGCATATTGCCGATTATAGAGTTTATTCCAGGGGCATATTGCCGATTATAGAGTTTATTCCAGGGGCATATTGCCGATTGTAGAGTTTATTCCAGGGGCATATTGCCGATTATAGAGTTTATTCCAGGGGCATATTGCCGATTATAGAGTTTATTCCAGGGGCATATTGCCGATTATAGAGTTTATTCCAGGGGCATATTGCCGATTATAGAGTTTATTCCAGGGGCATATTGCCGATTATAGAGTTTATTCCAGGGGCATATTGCCGATTATAGAGTTTATTCCAGGGGCATATTGCCGATTATAGAGTTTATTCCAGGGGCATATTGCCGATTATAGAGTTTATTCCAGGGGCATATTGCCGATTATAGAGTTTATTCCAGGGGCATATTGCCGATTATAGAGTTTATTCCAGGGGCATATTGCCGATTATAGAGTTTATTCCAGGGGCATATTGCCGATTATAGAGTTTATTCCAGGGGCATATTGCCGATTATAGAGTTTATTCCAGGGGCATATTGCCGATTATAGAGTTTATTCCAGGGGCATATTGCCGATTATAGAGTTTATTCCAGGGGCATATTGCCGATTGTAGAGTTTATTCCAGGGGCATATTGCCGATTATAGAGTTTATTCCAGGGGCATATTGCCGATTATAGAGTTTATTCCAGGGGCATATTGCCGATTATAGAGTTTATTCCAGGGGCATATTGCCGATTATAGAGTTTATTCCAGGGGCATATTGCCGATTATAGAGTTTATTCCAGGGGCATATTGCCGATTATAGAGTTTATTCCAGGGGCATATTGCCGATTATAGAGTTTATTCCAGGGGCATATTGCCGATTATAGAGTTTATTCCAGGGGCATATTGCCGATTATAGAGTTTATTCCAGGGGCATATTGCCGATTATAGAGTTTATTCCAGGGGCATATTGCCGATTATAGAGTTTATTCCAGGGGCATATTGCCGATTATAGAGTTTATTCCAGGGGCATATTGCCGATTATAGAGTTTATTCCAGGGGCATATTGCAGATTATAGAGTTTATTCCAGGGGCATATTGCCGATTATAGAGTTTATTCCAGGGGCATATTGCCGATTGTAGAGTTTATTCCAGGGGCATATTGCCGATTATAGAGTTTATTCCAGGGGCATATTGCCGATTATAGAGTTTATTCCAGGGGCATATTGCCGATTATAGAGTTTATTCCAGGGGCATATTGCCGATTATAGAGTTTATTCCAGGGGCATATTGCCGATTATAGAGTTTATTCCAGGGGCATATTGCCGATTGTAGAGTTTATTCCAGGGGCATATTGCCGATTGTAGAGTTTATTCCAGGGGCATATTGCCGATTATAGAGTTTATTCCAGGGGCATATTGCCGATTATAGAGTTTATTCCAGGGGCATATTGCCGATTATAGAGTTTATTCCAGGGGCATATTGCCGATTATAGAGTTTATTCCAGGGGTATATTGCCGATTATAGAGTTTATTCCAGGGGCATATTGCCGATTATAGAGTTTATTCCAGGGGCATATTGCCGATTATAGAGTTTATTCCAGGGGCATATTGCCGATTATAGAGTTTATTCCAGGGGCATATTGCCGATTGTAGAGTTTATTCCAGGGGCATATTGCCGATTGTAGAGTTTATTCCAGGGGCATATTGCCGATTGTAGAGTTTATTCCAGGGGCATATTGCCGATTGTAGAGTTTATTCCAGGGGCATATTGCCGATTGTAGAGTTTATTCCAGGGGCATATTGCCGATTGTAGAGTTTATTCCAGGGGCATATTGCCGATTATAGAGTTTATTCCAGGGGCATATTGCCGATTATAGAGTTTATTCCAGGGGCATATTGCCGATTATAGAGTTTATTCCAGGGGCATATTGCCGATTATAGAGTTTATTCCAGGGGCATATTGCCTATTATAGAGTTTATTCCAGGGGAATATTGCCGATTATAGAGTTTATTCCAGGGGCATATTGCCGATTATAGAGTTTATTCCAGGGGCATATTGCCGATTATAGAGTTTATTCCAGGGGCATATTGCCGATTATAGAGTTTATTCCAGGGGCATATTGCCGATTATAGAGTTTATTCCAGGGGCATATTGCCGATTATAGAGTTTATTCCAGGGGCATATTGCCGATTATAGAGTTTATTCCAGGGGCATATTGCCGATTATAGAGTTTATTCCAGGGGCATATTGCCGATTATAGAGTTTATTCCAGGGGCATATTGCCGATTATAGAGTTTATTCCAGGGGCATATTGCCGATTATAGAGTTTATTCCAGGGGCATATTGCCGATTATAGAGTTTATTCCAGGGGCATATTGCCGATTATAGAGTTTATTCCAGGGGCATATTGCAGATTATAGAGTTTATTCCAGGGGCATATTGCCGATTATAGAGTTTATTCCAGGGGCATATTGCCGATTATAGAGTTTATTCCAGGGGCATATTGCCGATTATAGAGTTTATTCCAGGGGCATATTGCCGATTATAGAGTTTATTCCAGGGGCATATTGCCGATTATAGAGTTTATTCCAGGGGCATATTGCCGATTATAGAGTTTATTCCAGGGGTATATTGCCGATTATAGAGTTTATTCCAGGGGCATATTGCCGATTATAGAGTTTATTCCAGGGGCATATTGCCGATTATAGAGTTTATTCCAGGGGCATATTGCCGATTATAGAGTTTATTCCAGGGGCATATTGCCGATTATAGAGTTTATTCCAGGGGCATATTGCCGATTATAGAGTTTATTCCAGGGGAATATTGCAGATTATAGAGTTTATTCCAGGGGCATATTGCCGATTATAGAGTTTATTCCAGGGGCATATTGCCGATTATAGAGTTTATTCCAGGGGCATATTGCCGATTATAGAGTTTATTCCAGGGGCATATTGCCGATTATAGAGTTTATTCCAGGGGCATATTGCCGATTATAGAGTTTATTCCAGGGGCATATTGCCGATTATAGAGTTTATTCCAGGGGCATATTGCCGATTATAGAGTTTATTCCAGGGGCATAGCGTCGGTAGATCAGTGTCTACAATTGGCCTCTCTCATTTCATTTTCATCATTTATCTTTATCATTATCTCTTCTTTATTCTATTTTCTTCTTATCTCTCTCTCTCTCTCTCTCTCTATTTCATTAGGTTACAATATATAGAAGTAAACAGAACATTGGGTGCGAGACAATTTATGATAATAGCAAGGAAAGTAGTTTATTGTTTAAGGCTCGAATGGGATCTTTAGCAACAAAAAAATATACATGTAAATGGAAAAATATGGATGACTTAGTCTGCAAATTGTGTAATGAAGGCATAAAAAATATTAGGCATCTGTTAATTGAATGTAAATGCTTGAAAGCATAAAGGGTATAAATAATGAAGTTATAGACGAATAAATACGAACAAAGTGATTAAACAGAAAGTTGGTTATTGGTTATTATGCTGGGTTTGGGAAAGGATAAAGGGAATTTAGGTATAAAGACCATAGAGTTGACAAAGATTATGTTGTGGAAATGGGATGGAGCAGATTATGGGAAAACTTAGGGTGGGGAATGAAAAGGGAAGGTAAAGTGGCTAATAGGTTTCTCTGGGCATAGATGCTGAGAGATTCCTGATTTCATTTAAGGAGAAGTCACAGTGCATAACATCACATCACATCATAATAACATCAGTTTTATATAAAGTTTTCTCATATATGATGGCTGGAAGAAATGCAAAATGAATGGAAGAGAATAAGTAGTGGGGGAAATGCAAGAAGGTTTTAGATCAGATAGACATATAGAAGATAGTTTATTTGTAGTTACACAACTTATGGACATGAGTAGGAATTCAGGTAGACAGTTATATATGAGTTTTATAGATATAGAGAAGGCAGATGATAGTGTAAACAGATAATAGATTATGGGTAAATTTAGAAAATTTGGAAATGGATGAAGCTTTAGTGGATATTATTAAAAAATTATATGAAAATAATTACTATATGTATCAATTAGGGGATATAGAATCAGTTAAAGTTAAAAATGGGGTGGGATTAAGGCAAGAATGCCCTATGTCACCTATTTTGTTTTTGTTGTATTTAAGTAAAATGGAGAGAGCAATAGAAAGATTGGAAAGAGGGATAGAGATACAGTTAATAAGTGGTAAGGGAGTATGTACTTTGTCAGGTCTTTTTTTGCAGATGATGTCTTTTTGTGTGCAGAAAGAAGAGAAGATATGGAAGTTATACTGAGGCCATGCACAAGAATGGGTAAAGAGATGGGGATTAAATTTAGTGAAGAAAAATCAAAATATAATGATGGTTAATACTGGGGGAAAAAAAGAAGTAGAATTTTTATTGGGGGATATAGAGTTAAGTGTGGTGAATAGATATAGTTATTTGGGAATCATCTTAAGTAATGAAAAAAATTGCTTGGATGAATGGGAGAAAAAATTGATAAACGAAGCAAAGAAAAGCCAGGGATTGATAAAGAAATTAACAGTGTTTTCATATAATAAATATAATGTAGCTAGAATTGTATGGAAGGGAGTTGCAGTAGCAGGGTTAACATATGGTAATGTAGCATTATGTGTTAATAAAGGGATATTAAATTACTTAAAAAAATTCAAAGGGAAGTAGGAAGACATACATTAGATGCAGAAAGGTGGACACCAAAGGTGCCAATTCAAGGAGAAATGGGATGGTCAAGTTTTATATGAGAGATGCAAAAAATAAAATGAAAATGTTTTGTAGATTGCAGTTTATGGATAATAAAAGAATAGCCAAAATAGTATTTAATTGGGTTATGAATGTGGTATGCAAAAGATTTGGATAAAGAATTTATATCAGTATACTTGTACAAAAGGTGGGATGATTGTGTTAGGAGGATTGTTTGTTGAATGTTATAATGGTAAGGAATGGGATAAAAGAATAGATGCATTAATAAAGAATAGGGAGTTGGAGAACTAATATGGAGAATAAAAAGAGTTTAAATATATATAGAAGTAAATGGAACATTGGGTGTGAGTTAATTTATGATAATAGCAAGAAAAGTAGTTTATTGTTTAAGGTTTGAATGGGATCTTTAGAAACAAGAGAATATACACATAAATAAAAAAATATGGATGATTTAGTCTGCAAATTGTGGTAAGGAAGGCATAGAAAATATTAGGTATCTGTTAATTGAATGTAAATGCTTGAAAGCAGAAAGGCTACAAATAATGAAGTTATGAAAAGAATAAATATGAACAAAGTGATTATACAGAAAGTGGGTTATTGGTTTTTATGCTGGGTTTGGGAGAAGATAAGGGGGATTTAGATATAAAGGCCATAAAGTTGACAAAAATTATGTTGTGGAAATGCAATGAAGGAGGTGGGGAATGGAAAGGGAAGGTAAAGTATCTAACAAGTTTCTCTGGGCATAGTTGCTGAAAGATTCCTGACTCTGTTTAAGGAAAAGTTACAGTGCATCACATCACATCAATCAAACTTCTTGGTAGTATATAAACATTAGTCATTCATTAGACTATAGATTATGCACTTCTCATGCAAGACAGGGAATGGTTTTTATCCGTTTTTAAAACATTGTGGAGGGGTGTGATTATAAACATATGACCAAAAACTTCAAATAGATGTATGTGCTCAAAATGCACTTTTCATGCTGAATCAATAGATCTTGCTAGAAACAAAATGTGTTCACAACAGTTATGAAGCAGAAATAATTAAGTGATCTCTGTTACATAAATGTTTTATAAATACCTGGAACTTTTAATTGGAATTTATCTGCTATCAGACTCTTACAGAGAGATGTACTCTGATTCTATACAACATATCTTGCAGATTAGGATATTGCAATTTTTATTTTTTAATCTATATTAGCTTGGATTTTATTAATCTAATTATTTTTATTATTTTTGTTCCTAATAAAATTATTAAAATTGTAGTGAAAGATTTGACTGAAAATTAGATTTCTTAATTATTTTGTTGCTATTTGTCTATATGTATGCATATTTGGCAAATAATTTATGCATAACTCATTGGGAATTGCTGTTGCTCCCATTTCAATGTCTACATGTATATTTCACGCATATCCATAAAATTTTATATATAAGCATAAGTAACAACAAACAGGTGTTACGACCTTATTGAAAAAATTAAAAGACTGAAGTGGAGTTGGGCTGGACATATTGCTAGAAGAGATGATAATAGAGAGACAATTGAAATATTAAACTGAATTCCCAGAGATTGTAAAAGATCCAGAAATAGACCACATGTAAGATGGATGGATGAAATAAGAAAGTGTGCAGGGGTGATGTGGAGAAGAGAAGCTAAAGATTGGAGAAGATGGATTGAACTTGGAGAGACCTTCATTCTGCAGTGGATTGATAATGGTTGATGATAATAATGATGAACAACAAAATAACATTAATAATGTTTTAAAGCAGAACTCGCTGTAATAATCATTGAAGATTTGTACTTCTTAATATCTTACATTGCATTAATTTCTTGCTTAGAGCATTTTTAATATTTTCACATTATATTCATGCTATAATAAAAATATTAAATTGTGTGTAAATAATTACATATAAAGTCTGTATAGACAATTTAACACTAATTATTATGCCTTGAATATAATTCAACATTATCAAAAGTGCACCAAGCAACAAAAATTAGCTAGTAGAATTTAAGTTTCTAAGAAATCAAGAATCTTCAAAGACTAATGCAGAGAATTCCACTGTAATGTGTTCTAATTTAGTATTAACTTTTTCTGTATATATTTCTGAAGAACTCTGATATACATGAAATAGAAAATCACATAACATTACAGTACTAGCCAAAAAACAAAATTCTACTAAAATTCTTCCGTGACCTTGGTTTCATCTAAATAGACTTTTTCAAATGAAATTCAACAAGACATATACAACATATAACAAAATAACCTTGCCGTCATTTACTTTAAATATCAATTTCCTTTAATATCAAAGGATGTCTTCATGAGATTGATGGCCTCAGACTCAGGAAAATTTAGTATTAGAGTTTTACTCTTCTTTTTAATTCATTTTTTTCATAAAAACTAACTTCTGCATTATCCAATAATATTTTATAACCTGTATTCAGTTCGTAAATACAAATAAACTTTAAGTTTTTCATTAAGACTTAATTTTCTTTGAGTAATTTTAAGAGTAAAGCTAAAACTAGATATCATAACTCAGCTTTGTATATTCATGAATGGAATACAGGTCATGAAATATTATTTGACAACGCAGAGGTTATCTTCTATGAAAGAAATGAAGAAGAATAAAAAAACTCTGGTGATAAAATTTCTTTAATCTGAGGCCAACATCCTTGATATTAAAGAAAATTGATTTTTGAAGTGAATGATGGGAAGGCTATTTTGTTTTGTATATATATGTTGTATGTATTTTGTTAAATTTCACTTGAAGATGTCTATTTGTTAGCAGATGAAACCATGGTTGTGAAACAATTTTTAGTAAAATTTTGTTTTTTACTTAGTACGGTAATATATGATTTTCTGATTTATTTGACATTACTAGTATAATGATTGGCAGCATTGAATTTTATATTATGTATTTATATGTTTGTAAAATATTCATTAGTTCAATGCAAAGATTTTATTACCAACTCTTACAATAAAATTTTGAAGAAGAATATGAGTGATTTTTCATCTTTGTTCTAAGAATAATTCGATACCCATTTCCTCAGTCTGTTGAAAAAATTCTGGATTCAAAACCAAATCATCTGTATGCGGAGGGGTTAATGCACTACCATTACACTCTAAGCCTTTTGATATTATATATATATAAAGTGGGGGGTAAATGTGCCATTTTTTTTAAAATAAAGTTTTTTGAAATATTTCTTTTTTACAAAAATAATGTGAACCAAGAAAGTAAATGAATAATGATGGTAATTAATTATAATTACACCAAGGTACAAGTTTTCTTTATTAATATATTGTTAGGAAATATTGTTTTTTATTTTAGATTCTTAATCTTCAATTGAAAGCCTTTTGGATATTTTCATGTCATTTTCAAAGCTATAGTTCAAAATAACATGAAAATGTTAAAATTGTTCTGAATTTAATATTAAGAATCTCAAAAGATACCAATGATTTTTAATAATATATTATTAAAGGCAGTCTGTATCTTACTGCAATTATACTTACTTATCAGATAATCATTATTGACTTTAAAATACGTCATATACATTTAGAATTCTTGATTGATGATAAATATCATTAAAACCTTATAACCTAATTAAATAATTAACAAATATGAATTTGAAATTTCATTGCAATAGCTGTAAACAGATGGATCATATATATGTGTATTTGCTATCGTCTCTATGCATTATAATTTTTACATATATATTAAAAAATGTCTATTCTTTTAAACGAGTATTCATGAACAGGCTAAAACATTGAACAAAAGAAGTTTTGCATGTACAATAGCGATGCTTTTTTGCGTGTATAATTACCTGTGATATGTCCAATTGAAACATCTGCATGGTCATCTTGTAAAGCTGCAGCTCTACTTGCAAAGGTATCTGGGAAACTGGTTCCAAGGGCAACTATTGTGATACCACTGACTGCTGTTTCAAGGCCTACCATGCACCCCAGAAGTTTGCTTAACTGAAAAAATAAAAACATCTAGATCAACGGTTTTGTTAAAATTAAAATAGACAAATATATAATGAATTATTAACTCATGGGAACACATTTACTAATCAATGAAATAAAATATAGTTATGGCTAAACACTCTATGACACTGTAAAAAAATTGTTTTGCATTTTGATAAACCTGAGTATTACTGTAATCTAATGAATATATGAAATAGATGGAAAATGTAATGATTCTCCATGCTGTGGAGCAAAATAAAATTATGAACAGTGGTATTGATACTAATGAACTGTATGACTTAATATGACTGTAACCCTTTGATATAATGAATTAAATGCATTTGGATGCAATAAACAAAATTTTATTTGATCTACCAATTCATCACTGATCTGCATAAAATAACATTCTGCTCTTGAACAACTTGATCTTAATTCATAAATGTTAATAGATTTTTCATTACTTCAAAATAAAATCTTAGTCTGAAGATTTTGCATACTTTTAACAAAGAAAGATCTTATCTAGTTAGGTGTTTTCTTCATAACTGTCACTGGAGATATCAGAGTTCTATAAAAAAGATAAGCAAATATCAATACTAAAATTAAAACATTGTTTCATTTACACTTCTGTATAAACTATATCCACAATAAATTTTTCTCTGAAGCCAAGTTATGATATCACTGTTTACCATGAATTTATTTATTTTATCTTTTTTATTATACCCTTAATAATTTTGAACTGTGGCCATTTCAAATTGCCCACAGGAGGAACTAAGTTTTGATGAACTGACAATCAATTCTTCATTTTAATTTTCATGTTATAAAATAAACATCAAAGACAATTCTAGGACAATAAATTACATAGTTTTATTAAGACAGTTAGATCTATAGGTATTACAATGATATATTTTCCCAGAAGTATATAAATATTCATGCATAAAGTTAATTTTATAAGAAATTATTTAAACTGGTTTGATCAGGATTTAACATTAACTCTTAGAGTGATACTAAAAAAGGATTCAAAAAATGGACATGAAACTCATTGTTTGCATTTTTACTATTTGCTATATCTGAGAAAGATCCTTACATTACCAAACAGACATAGTCTTATATAATACTGCAACAACTTGGAGTTATGATTTAATATATTCCTAATGCAACTATTATAAGCATTTTAATTACAGATATATACATATTGTAACGGTCAAATATGTACATTCACGTAACAAAATCTAGAACTTTAGTAAATCATCCCAAGGCCGACCAGAATATGGTGGTGAAACCACAGGTCTGATATAGCCCTAGTTCCTTTACTATTGCCCAGAGATTTACCATCTTACAGATGACACACCTGAGTTTACAGCAGTATTTTCCTTCATCACGTTCCGGCAGTAGGACATCAGTGGAGCAAAAGACTGGGAGGAAGTTGACATTCTATCTAGTATAGCTATATAGATATCATGTGGCTAGTATATGATTATTAAACAATGAAATGATTTTTAATAACTAATAATAAATAATTACTACATGATGGAATGATTATGAGTCAGTGAGCAAGACTAAGACATGAAGCAAAGTTAAATTTAAAACAAATTTAATAAAAGTTAAATTTTAAAATAATAATTAAAACAAAATTACAATAGCTAGATGCTTGATCTCACACGCAGGTGATTAAGGGATGTTTACATTAAAGATCGGGTTCACATGCAAGTGATGGTTTTAGATATATAATTCTTTATGGCTGAGTTATACATAACTTGGTTTACATATATAGGAGGTAGATAAAATCACTCGCAGGTGATTATAAATTTTTGGTTACAAATTATTAGGTTTCTTACATATATGTATATCACTCGTAGGTGATAATTTAATATTTACGCACTTCTGGTTTATATATAGCATTTTAATCACTCGCAGGTGATTGCAGTTTTTAGGTTACAAATAATTAATTTATTTAGCTATATATATGTGAATCACTCGCAGGTGATGAAATTATAATACATTTGAATTTACATTTTCATGAGCTTTAATATTATTTTATAACTAAATGAATTTGCTCATGATTATCTATGCCTAGTTTATGCCATATCATAGAATGTAGATTTGCTTTATAGTTAGTAGAAGTGATTATAAATATTTAAAAAGAACATGATATTTTATTAAGCACGAATATTGAATGTATTCTCTATATAGCTAATTTGCATATCAAATTGGATTCGAATTCAGATCAAAGCTGAAAATAACAATTATAATGGCAGGATGAACTGATTATTGGCAGACAGACTTCAGATACTAAGGTGTATAAAAAACATATAATTCTGAGTCTCTGCAAGATTTTTATCAAGTAACGGTTCCCTTGTACCGAACTCATTGCTGTGAAAATAAGAGACCTTTAGTCCAGATGATTGAGCAATTCTCATGCTCCAGTCCTAAGGATGCAGAATGGAGAGGTGCGAACCTGTCCACCATCTGAAGAAGATAATTGCCCAAACTAAGAGTACTGGTGTAGCCCTAACACACACACCCAGTAAGAAAAACAGCAACAAGTGAGTATGCCATAGTGTTTCTTAAGGACACATATGCACCGCTGACAACATTATCATATAATAAAATTTAAGATGCTAAATAATAGTTTCCTTCATGAAACTACCCTGTATAAGTTCATATGATAGTATTTATAATTATACTATTAAGGAAAGCTTATGAATCCAAGTTATAAAGCTATCTATATAGGCATTTATTTCTCTAAGGAGGATTGCAACATATTAAGGGAAATTACAATGAAGAATTATAGATTTATGCTGCATTTTATCACTTCAACTGAATATT
Source organism: Epiperipatus broadwayi (assembly GCA_028023455.1). Taxonomy (NCBI): domain Eukaryota; kingdom Metazoa; phylum Onychophora; class Udeonychophora; order Euonychophora; family Peripatidae; genus Epiperipatus; species Epiperipatus broadwayi. Next base: position 14,390 of record JAQFVV010014238.1, read on the forward strand.
GGTTAAATATTATATTTAAAAGCAAATCTATCTTAGAATAACTGTAAGCTTGTAATTATATCTTAATTAAGATATTTTATTCATTTCAAAACAGAGTTTTGGATTGTGCGTCCATATACGCGAAATTACATATATACGTGAAATTAGATATATATGCGTGAGAATCTAATTATGTCTCACTAATGATTTAATTACTAACAAAACTCAGTTTTGAATATATACAGCATAAACAATAACATAACTAAAATAATAAGATTTGGCATAGATTTAATTAAAAGAAATATAAGATTTAAAATAAGATAAGATTTCACGTATATGAAATCTGAAAATTGGCTTTGTTTTAAAATGAAACTTATGCGACATTAGCTGAAATTTGATTGATTCAGTTTCGACAATTTTAAGACAATAAGATTAATGATGGTAAATATTATCATTAACTTAAGATATACAAAATAGCTTAGAACTTTAATGGTTATTTTAAAATAGTTCATTTTGCATTATACGTGACAAAAATTATATTAAAACATTTAAAATAGAGATTTTAGCAAGTTAAAACTAAATTACTTTTAATTATTCAAAATAGGATGAATACGTAACTAAATCAATGATAAATAAATTCAGCAAGTAAACCAATAAATAAAGAAATCATATCAACAAATGAAAGGTGTTATTTATGCAAATAATAACTCAGATAAAATCATAAAGTAGTTAAATCAGTATTTATCAGTTAACAAATTATAACAGTAAATCAGATTATAAATCAGTTTATAAATTACTAAATCAGTTTTCAAATCAGGCAAGATTTTAAGATTGAAACCAAAATAAAAATTACATTTAAGAAATAAGTTTAGTTTACATTATTATTATTATGGCCATTGATTTAGATTAAGCTAGCATTTTAGAATTGAGTTTAGTTGAAAACTTTAGTATTGAAGGAGTATTTACCATGTTCTTCTCTTTTCTATGCTGGAAAGATATTTCTTCATCGTGAAACTTCTTTAGGTGGTGATGGCTGTTACTGCATCTCTTCCCACATCAGGTAGCTTCTTATTGAGGGTGAGAAGGCAAGAATTTTAGCCTTCTAACCTGACATCATCATCATCATCAGCGCTTTTGCAAGTACTTTATTAAAATTATAATCATAGAGTGTGTTTCAAAGATGGCTGCAGCAGCTTATATATCAGCATCCCCCCTTTCCTTCATTATATTATTTTTAGATTCATTTTCTTAGCTTACTCGCTGTTTCAAAATTTAGTAGGAGCCCACTGTGATTATTTTTCACTTCGGTCAATTTAGCCTCTGTGTCATGCGGTAATTTATTCAATTTTTTAAATTTAAATCTAATTTTAACCTTAAATTGTAATTGGGTCAATTTTTAGCGAGAAGGATTAACTTTTTCTGGCGTCATCCTTTCTAGAAAAACAAATCTAAAATTATGGAAAAACATTTTGTTATATATGTAACTCGACCGTTTAATTTAGCGATATATGCAGAATTATATAATTTCAAATATTATTAATTTAATAAATATTTTAAAATAAAGAAATTTTAATGTTTTAAATTCTGTTAACATTATTCTTCTAGCATATATGTAGTCTTAGGGTACACATACAACTCGTTTTTCATTTAATTATTATTAGAAATATATATGTGCGCATTTATAGAGGTTTACGTATATAAATGCAATTTTCTCTATATATGTAGATATACGCACACATACTTGGTTAACATATTTAGGTTTAAATTTAGCCAGGTTTTTATGATAATATTAGCATGATATACGAGGATTTGATGGCTATTATATATAAAAGAATACTACTATAGAATATAGTAGGTGAAACAGTTGGGTTGTAAAAGCTGATTGTTTCAATATTAACAATTTACATAAAGCATATATGTTTACATACCTGAAGGTGTTCTAAAAAAATTATAAAGGTCAGTGTGACCTGTTTAATCCCTAGACTTGCTTTGCCACATTTGGAGGCAAACTTCTCTGCAATATCAGCTATCAAGGACATCACATGATGATGTCCAGCATTGTTGTTGCTACAAGTACATCTTCATGTTTGTAGCTCCCATGAGCAAGTATTTATTGGTTCTAGTCTAGGCCAATTTTTTTACAATTAATAATTAGATCCTGCACTGTTATAATTGTATATAATGTATTACCAACTCATTTGCTTTAAAACTAACTAATGTACTTCTAAATGCCATGTTATTTTACAAAACAAGTGTTACAGTATATTAACTTTTTTTAAGGCAGCTGTGCTTATCACTCGGCCATCAACGCTAGACCACAGTATACAGTATATTAACTTAAATGCTTTTTTATGACAATTTATCAAAATGTAAAAGTAACAGCTTGTATAAAAAAATATCTATGAAAATAAAAATCCTTTAGTAAAAATTAATACAGATAAGATTAAAATTAATATGTACATTGATAAGATTTTATGAAAGTGCTGTTATATCTCAACTTACCTTTAACTAACGGTCTACTCCAAATTCCATCATATCTTGAGCATTCATTACCACAGGCCAAGAGATATATGAATAGACAATATATAAAAAGGCTAATGGCAATGATGCTTAGTGAATCCAAATGTTTTCATTATGAATGGGGATCTGACTATAAATAATCAGTTCAATTGGAGTTGAAAATGACAGATAGCAATAATTTACTATCAAACCTGAATGGCAATATTAATATTTCCCATTATATGGTTAAAATAAATTGAGATACAATAGTAAACAAACAACATATAGAATAACTAAAATTACCATTATATTCAAATCATGATACAACTCTTAACAAATTGTTAATGTTAAAAAATAATTTATTTATACTAATAGTTTTTAAGAAATATAAATACTATTATATAAGAAATAACAAAATCCAAATTAATATATAAATAGTATAACAAAGTACTAGAGGGCAAATATAAACACACACAGTATATATAACTATGGTACTTTACATAATTTAAAAAACTACTGCAGGCCTTTACGTAAAAACTATAGAAGCAAGCAATAAAAATGCAATAAAAATATAAAGTAAAATTAGTTATGCCTCAAATGATTGAGGTTTGTTAAGATATATGATTTAGTAGTTGATTCTGATTCATTATAACATATTGGAGATGAGATTAAAAAATCATTTTGAGTTGGAGATATTGAAAAGATTAAATATAACCTTAATGTATTTTGATATTGATCACTCTTAAAGAAACAACCATCATGAAAGAGTATTACTATTATCATTAATTTGCAAATAAGCTCTTAACAAGCTTTGCAGAATATCCCTAACCCCAGACTGGTTTCTGCTACTGGCATCCTCAGTGAAGTGCTAGGATATTCAAGTATTAGATTAAAAATACCAGGAAAAGCCCAGCACTTTATCTAATGAATAACTATTAAGTAGAAAATCTGAAATTTTTAGACATCCATATGTCTTCCAATCCAGCTATCTAACTTAAATAGCCATATGGGACTGAACTTAATTCAGTTACACCACATATTAATAGCTTTAGCAATATGAAATCATCAAAGTCTCACTGAAGAAGCCAGTGGCAAAAATCGGTCTGAGGTTAGGCATATTATGCAAAGCTTGTTAAGAGCTTATTTGCAAGCTCTTTATATAACATTTGTAATACAAGCTTGTTTAAATTAAGTCATGTGACATCTGACTTGATTTTTTTTTTGTAATTTTATTTTTTGCTATTAAGGCTTTGGCAATTATGGTGTATCCGAACTTAGTTCAGTCCCATATGGTTATTTAAGTTAGATAGCTGGATTGGAAGACCATGGGTGTTTGAAAATTTCAGATTTTCTACTTAATAGTTATGCATTAGATAAAGTTCTGTGCTTGTCCTGGTATTTTTAATCTAATGCTTGAATATCCTAGCATCTCACTGAGGAAGCCAGTAGCAGAAACTGGTGTGGGGTTATGATATTCTACAAAGCTTGTTAAGAGCTTATTTGTAAGCTCTTTATATAACATTTATGATACAAGCTTGTTTAAATTAGGTCATGTGACATCTGACTTGATTTTTTGTAATATATATATATAATAAATGTAAAATACAATACCCATTATAAAATATTATATATATATAAAAAAAATATTTAACGGTAAATACAATATTATAATTTAAATTCTTTCATAGCGCTTTCGATTACATGGTAACCCTCCTCAGCTTTAACTGAATTTTATATATATATATATATACCCATCACACATTATTAAAAGAAGTTGTATGATTATATTAGATCCAATAATTTTTAAACAACCTATATAGTAATTAAAAAATTCCTCCATTCTCATTATGATTATACCATTGAGTGCAAGGGTTAGTTATCCATCAGTAGATGCCAATCTTACCCAGTGCTATTCTATTTAATATCCCCAGACTACTTTCTAATTTACAGATTTCATCAGAGAGGAGCTTTTGGATCTTTGAAGAGTGCTCTTGGATCCTTCCCCTTCCATCCTAATGCATTTTCTGTCTAGAAACCATTTTTTACTTTTTGTTATAGTTTCAAGCTACCAGCCCAAATTGAAACACATTAATTTTTTCAATCTAAACCTAAATGATTGCATAGTCATATACAGCTGAAACCCATTCAGTTTCTAAATATTATGATGACCTTATTTTTTTAGACATTATTTACTAGTTTTAATACAACTTTGAAGAGATGTGATGTAGGTCTTATTTATTTCAATAGTTAGTATTAAACCACTAAACATCACATGATCACCATTTTTATGCTTTATCAGGACTGTTATTACAACAGGCAAAACTCTCTACATATATTGCCACTCAGTGCATGTCGGTGTGCAATCCTAAGATCTAGGTGCAGTGCTCTCAGATCCAAGGCTCCTCACTGACGAAAGCAAAAAGTTAGAAACTAGTCTGCAGATATTGGATGAGTAGGCACTAGATTGGGATATTATGCACAAGCCTTCTGGCATCCATTGATTACTCTGGCTTACACTAAGTGGCACTACTGTATGGAGAGTTTTGTCTGTTTTAATAGTATTGTTGACAATAAATATGCAAAAAATATTGTTATATTAAATAATATAACTACAAAAGATAATTTAACAATTGCTAAAAGAGTTAAAAGAGCTGTGTTTAATTATAATAAGATAGAAGAAATCCACATAGTATTAAATGTATTTTTGAACAAAATAAAATCAAATCATGTTACTGTGAGGTGAATTTTGGTTAAATTTCTTTCAGGTGTAATAATTTGATAAAGCAAATAATGGTAGATTTTTGAAATGAATTATAAGAGGAATTAAAAAATAAACAAAGAAGGAAATTTCTAAATGACTACAAGATTATAACTTAGTCCTACTGTAGCAACAGAATAATAACTGTCTTCAGTGATTAGTTTACAAAGATGGATAGTGTAGAAGAATGATAGCTACAGGAAGTAAATATTTTCCATCTTTCTTAGTGGAATTTCAGCTTCTGATTCCCTTCTATTTTTCATTTTTAAACATTGACCTTTGTAAAGAATTGTGTTAGGTGTGTTTTAAATCAATGATAGAGTGATAGACATAGATGTAAATGTTTAAGGATTGACTCTCAGCTGAGTAAAAAACTCAATTTGATCACTTGAATATAACTGTTGTGCTAACCCACCACATAACCTTCTGAGCACTTAACAATATGATTAATTTTTATTATAAAAAGTTTTGAAGAAAAAGATGTTTTTTTCTGGAGAATTTCAGATTTAAAAATTAAGATTATTATAAGTAATTTTTGAACATCAAATGTATTTTTGGTTCATTTAATCAATTGCCTTATATGATTTGGTGCAGTGATAGAAAGGCAGATTCTAGAGTTGAAGGTCCAGGGTCACATCAGCTCTGTCTCTTCTGGCACTCAAACATCTTATGAGCTCACAAGAAATAAAGCCAATATTTATTTAATTCATTCCTATCAATTAATACTAGCCAAACAATGCATAATTTTTGCCATCTACCAGTTACAAGAACCTTGGTCAGATTATTAATACAGATTGAAATGTAATGGATGAAATTAATCATAGAATTAAACTTGGTTGGAGTGCTTTTGGTAGAAATAACTTGATACTAAAAGGAAATATGCCTATGTGTTTGAAAAGGAAGGTTTTTAACAAATGTGTTTTACCAGTTGTTACTTATGGATGTGAGACTTGGACACTTAATAAAAGAGCAATACAGAGACTCCAGACCACTCAAAGAAGTATGGAGAGATGCATGTTGGGAGTAACAAGAAGAGATCGAAAACGCAATGTAAGGGTAAGAGAACAAACAGGTGTTACTGACCTCACTGAAAAAATTAAAAGATTGAAGTGGAGTTGAGCTGTACATATTGCTAGAAGATATGATAACAGATGGACAATTGAAATCTTAAACTGGATTCCAAGAGATTGTAAAAGACACAGAAAGAGATCACATGTGAGATGGATGGATGAAATAAGAAAGTGTGCAAAAGTGATGTGGAGAAGAAAAGCTAAATATCAAAGAAGATGGATTAAACTTGGAGAGACCTTCATCCTGCAGTGGATTGATAATGGTTGATGATATATATATATATGAAATTTATAAAATTAACATAATTATCATTACTGCAAAAAATTAATAGAATTAAAATAAACCTTTTTTTTGTGAGATTTTGGTATCCAACATTTTTGCCTAATCAGACAATGTTAATAGTTACCATTATAACATTTATAATAATTTTTATATAATTTTTCAAAATTACCTGATCAAGTAGTGCTGTCATGCAACCAATGTAAAAAAGAGATACGAGAAATGCTGGCCATGCACTCAGGTACATTCTGATTAAAAAAAAACACACAAAAGAAATATTTAAAAGATGATAATACATGATATAATTTTACAAATGAAAATAAATTCTATTGATAATTTTATAGTACTTAATATATGTATAATCAAAATTACCCCAAGTCCAAGAATCAACCAGACTAGCCAAGAAAGTAAAATCTAAAACACAACCAATGATTTCATGGCTACAAGCAGACTTCTCAAGTGTAAAGAATTACAAAACAACAGCATATTTATATTAAACATTACCCACTATTCCATTTACTTCCCACCCACTCTTAATATTAAAAGAACTTTTAAATAAGAAGCAATTAACTTATTTAAAAGTTTAATATTAAAGATGTATGGGAAGTAAATGGAATTGTGGGTAAGGTTTAATATAAATATGCTGTTGTTTTGTAATTTTTTACGCTTGAGACGTCTGCTTGTAGCAGTGAAACCAATGGTTGTGTTTTAGATTTTACTTTCTTGGCTAGTCTGGTTGAGTTTTGGATTTGGGATAATTTTGATTATTTATTGACCAGTTTAGCTTTATGCTTTTAATGTTTATATATATTAAAATCATATATAAATATTTCCAAATAAAATTATTTGCATTCTAGTCTAGACCCTAAGCTTGAATAATAATGAAATATGAAATAGTATGCTGTTGTAAAATTCCCATTTGCAAAATGGTTTTTGCATTCAACAGAGGAGACTAGGATTAAAAGTTGGGACTAATGCATGTATGCATCTAGCCATAACCACTGATTACCCAAGCTCATTGTAGCCAGTTGGAAGCATAAGACTAAGCATATGAAAAGATCAATTGATATTGATATACAAATATTTATTCAATTTTGAGGCGATAAAAATAACCAATAATAAATATAATGCTTAATAATTATTGCAATGAATTATTTATATTACAGTTTTAAATATTTAGGAATCTCATGATAGAAATTAAGAAAAAGAACTAATTAAAATGGGAAATAAAATGTTCAAAAAAATATACAATTAAGAGAATTATTACTATACAGTTATTAAATTTAAAAGAAAGAAAATAATACTAGTAGAATCTTAAATTATTACAACATAATAATAATATTAGGAAGTTTTTGATATAAATTGGTTAAAAAAAATGGAAATGACTACTTGAAAAATTAAACTGAGAAATGCTGATATACCAAAAAAAAAAAAAAAAAAAAGGATGAAGAATTGTATTGAAACTATTCGTAAATTAATAAAAAATCTAAATTAGATAGATGTGTGAATAGCTAGGGCTACATGAATAAGTGTGGTTCAACTGAAATGCATTATGGTGAATTGTTTATATTATCCCAAAATCTTGAGTTTTACGTTAAAATGTGAATTTAATTTGACTATGTAGATACACATATATCAAATCACTTAATATTTCAATAAATATTATAATATATAGGGTATATGAGCATAGACTTTCACATGACCCATCATTTTCCACTCTATCTCATAACATTAATACACTTGAACACATATGTGTCAAAAAGATAAATAATCAACACGATATATGTGATCAAGTGTATCAGTATTATAAGATAGAGTGGAGAGTGGTGGGTCATGTGAAAGTCTGTACTCATATACCCTACATATTACATATATTGATACAGGTTTATAATAAGCCTGTATTTCAGTTAATAAATATTAATGTAAATTGCATGAGAGAATATTTATATGTTTTAATATATAATACTTATGTAGCTTAATATATACACTTTCTGAATAATCATGTTATTAAACAAGGCAAAACTCTCCATACAATAGTGCCACCCCGTGCCAATCAGAGCAATCAATGGAATCATGTGATGTTTAGTGGTTTAATAATCATGTTACTAATATATATCAGCAATGAAAGTAATTTAATTTTAACAAACCAATTTAATACTTTGTAATTTATTTATATAAATCTAATAATATTGAAACTTATTGTTTTAAAATAGATGCTTAATGTGGTAATAAAGTTAGAAAATGGACTCAGGCCACATATAGGATTATCAGACGATGGTAATGACATGATTTTTAAATAAATTTCTATTGTTTAAATCTATAAACCTTTGAAAATATCCTATTTACAACTTAGGAGAATATTTTAAAAATATTAAACTTTCAATATTGACACATACACACATATTGTTTGATTTCCAATTCTTATAAAACTTGGATCCTAATCTAGAAGCAAATTTATTTTCGACTTAAAGTACTTCAGGTAAAGATACATTTACTAGACTGGGAATTTAAGCCTGAAATGCTTATTTTAGCTGAAAAATTATTTATAAAAATTCACAAAGAATTTCCATTCACTTTCTATATTGAAACCATAAAAAGATGCCATTTCAGTTGAGACATGCCAAATTTGAAAACAAAGAAAGATGAGACAAGTTGCGATCTTGGCGGCAATAAAGATGGAAAAAGTGTGTCTAAATCAATAATGTGAAAATGCGGTTGAGACAGCTGAGATCGATAATGCGGAAGAGCTACTACTAATCCTAGCTTAACTTGCAATTTGCCATGCTTACAAGTTTTATCTATTTCCACAGAAGCTAAAACTGTTCTATACTTTGATAACATATTTGAATTTAATAAAATAATGAACTTTCTCATAGTTTTATAATAATATATGTACTCTTAATCTTATTCTGGCTGCAGAAAGGAATTTGCTATTATCTGAAAGGAGACCCTTTGATTCCTCTTAGAGGCCTTAAAGGAACCGAGCAGGGCAAATTCCTAATATCCACTCCATAGTATTACTATGTGATTATTCATATAGTATACGAACATGGATGGGCTGCTCACCATCACGCATTAGCCAGCGTGGTGAGTTTATTGGCTTTTTACCTCTGAGTTTAAGATCAAGAAACACCATGGTCTTTCTTCTCAGTGCCTGATAAGGCAGAATGAATGTTTGTGTAAATGATAAATATTTTTCCAATACATATATACAATTATGACAGACAAAAATAAAGCATGGCCCTTATTCCCAGGAGGCTGTAAAGTCACCAACCAAGGCAGCGGTTGGTGGCCGAAGGCGGAGGGTGCTAAGAATCCCCTGATTGCGGACCCAGGCTGCCATTTGATGATGACTTTTTATTTAGGTACTTACAACTGCAGATCACTTTCAAGTGAAGGAAGATTGCAAGAATTAGAAGAAGAACTGTCTTATATTAAATGGGACATTATTGGACTTTGTGAAGTTAGAAGAAAAGGAGAAGAAACAATTGATTTAAAAAGTGGACATATACTCTATTATAAAGGCACACATATTGGAAATACAAGTGGAGTAGGATTCATTATAAATAAAAAGTGGAAGAACAATATTGTGGAGATTGATGGTGTATCGGACAGAGTGGCAAGATTAGTTATACAACTTAATAGCAGATACCAAATGCAGATAATTCAGGTTTATGCCCCAACAAGTTCTCATAGTGATGAAGTAGTAGAAGATTTTTATATGGATGTACAAAAGGCTTTTGATCAGAGTAAACAACATTTTAAAATTGTTATGGGAGACTTTAATGCTAGAATTGGTAGACAAATGAAAGATGAAATTGCTGTAGGTAATTTTGGTTATGGTAATAGAAATGAGAGAGGACATAGACTTGTGGAGTTTGCAGAAAAAGAAAAACTTTATATTATGAATTCATTTTTTGAGAAAAATGTTAAAAGGAAATGGACATGGAAGCATCCAAATGAAGGTACAGCAGAATTGGATTATATTTTGACTAACAGAAAATACATATTTCAAGATTGTAATGTTCTTAATAAATTTAACACAGGAAGTGATCATCGATTAGTAAGGTGTAAGTTACGTGTTAATGTAAAACTAGAAAGACAAAAATTATTAAGAAAAACAATATTTACAGTTGATATTCCTAATCTTCAGAAACATTCTAATGAATTTAAATTAGAACTTACAAATAGGTTTCAAGTGTTAGGAGATTTTGAACATGATACAGATTTGAATGAAATTAATATGAAAATAACTGATACACTTTTAAAAACTGCAACAAACATAGCTGGTAGAAAAAAGCAGCAATTGACTAATAAAATTTCTACTGAGACTAGAGAATTTATGAAGAAAAGAAGGAATATGAAGATATACAAAAATGATGTATTAAAAAGAATTGAATATCTCGAATTTTGTAAAATGGTACGGAAAAGAGTTGAAAATGATATAAGAAAGTATAACTGTGAAATAGCAAGGAAAGCTGTAGAAGAAAATAAAAGTCTCAAAAATGTTAAACAACATTTTGGTATTGGTAGGAAATTTATATCTGCAATAAGAAAAAAAGATGGAATTATTACTAAAAAGAGAGATGACATCATGAAATTGGTAGAAGATTTTTATCAAGAATTATATAGTAATAAAGAACAAGTACCTCCTATATCTATTACATCTTCCGAATTGCCCAGAATTTTAAATGAAGAAGTGAGACATGCAATTAAGTGTATGAAGAAAGGAAAGGCTCCAGGAAATGATGGAATTATAATTGATATATTAAAAGAAGCAGGTGAAGAAATAGAAACAATTTTAGCAAAGTTATATACCAAATGTCTAAATGATAAAGATGTACCGGAAGATTGGAAGAATGCAGTAATAATATTAATATTTAAAAAAGGTGATAAAGAAGATATTAGAAATTACAGACCTATCAGCCTTTTATCAGTTTTATATAAAATTTTTACCAAGATAATTACAACTCGTCTACAGAGAACTTTGGATTTCCACCAACCAAGAGAACAAGCTGGATTTAAAAGTGGTTTTAGTACAATAGATCATATCCAGGTATTGAGAGAAGTCATAGAAAGGACAAACGAATATGAGGTCATTATGTTTTGGATTTGTAGATTATGAAAAGGCATTCGATTCTATACACATTTCTTCAGTGATTAAAGCATTGGATCATCAAGGTATAGATCCAGGATATTGTCATATTTTAAAGAATATTTATAAAAATGCAACAGCAACAATTAGATTACATAATGATACTGGAAAAATCAACATTGAGAAAGGTGTAAGACAAGGTGACTCCATATCTCCAAAACTTTTTACAGCAGTGCTGCAAGAAGTATTTTGTGGATTAAAATGGGAAACTAAAGGAGTGAAAGTAAATGGAGAGTATTTAAGTCATTTAGATTTCGCAGATGATGTAGTTGTTTTTGCAAATAATGCTTCAGAGCTGCAGGAAATGTTGCAGGAGTTAGCAGATGAAAGTAGAAAAGTAGGACTAAAGATAAATGTTAAAAAGACTAAAGTAATGTTTAATCGATTTGCTCAAAATATGAAAATAAAGATTGATTATGAAGAATTAGAAGAAGTTAACAGTTACAAATACCTTGGTCAGATTATTAATACAGATGGAAACATAATGGAGGAAATTAATCATAGAATTAAACTTGGTTGGAGTGCTTTTGGTAGAAATAACTTGATACTAAAAGGAAATATGCCTATGTGTTTGAAAAGGATGGTTTTTAACAAATGTGTTTTACCAGTTCTTACTTATGGATCTGAGACTTGGACACTTAATAGAAGAGCAATACAGAGACTTCAGACCACTCAAAGGAGTATGGAGAGATGTATGTTGGGAGTAACAAGAAGAGATCGAAAACGCAATGTATGGGTAAGACAACAAACAGGTGTTACTGACCTTATTGAAAAAATTAAAAGATTGAAATGGAGTTGGGCTGGACATATTGCTAGAAGAGATGATAATAGATGGACAATTGAAATTTTAAACTGGATTCCAAGAGATTGTAAAAGACCCAGAAAGAGACCACATGTGAGATGGATGGATGAAATAAGAAAATGTGCAGGGGTGTTGTGGAGAAGAGAAGCTAAAGATCAGAGTAGATGGATTAAACTTGGAGAGACCTTCATCCTGCAGTGGATTGATAATGGTTGATGATGATGATGATGAATCTTATTCTATTTTAATAATAAAAATCTTTACAAATATATTATTTTTTACTACAAGCACTAACTAAAAGCAACTTAATCTGAGTTTTAAAACTAAGGCTAGCAAATTTAAATACAAAGTTGATTAATAATTTATCTCAGGATTATATAAAATAAAATAAATTCATGGATATAAAGTGTGTTTATGAATTTTAGGATACGATAATGTAAAAGGGATTTTATGTACACTATCTTACTCTATACTTTTATATTTCAGATAGCATTAATATTATAATGATGTATTTAATCCAAAATAGATTTTACGTGTAAGCTAATATCTTAAATATGATTTTTATATCTGAATATGGAATTAATGAGTTATTTAATAACGGCAAAATAGAAATAAAAAATAATTAATATTACAGAATATAAAATAAACAATAAAAACGAATAATAACAATAAAAAATTATATGAAATATATCTAATAAATATTACTCTTTGTTTCCTAAATGTAATTTGAGCTTGGGACATATAAAGTGTGTTACCAGACCGTATTGGGAAGACACTAACATTAAACAGGAATAGGTATGTCAAGCGTAGCCGAGAGGTCAGCGCAGCTGCCTTGCAAGCAACAGTTGTTACGGCTTCGCTTCCCGGCCGATGCTTTGACAGATGGGAAAAAAAGGAATAGGTTATTTATTATTTCAAAATAATCCTCAATTTAAATACTGGAAGATAATAATTATCATCATCATAAAAGATGTTTTATACTCGTTCTTAATTAGTTTGTTTCACTAATTAATCAATTATTAATCAATCTTATAATGATGGAGAATTTTTCACTCGTTTGAGAGAAGCAAGATAAAATCATTGCTTAATATACCTAAATGATATTTACCATATTGGGCTTATTTATTTGATCACAAGATCCTTTACTGAATTCATTTGCAGGCTTAAATATTAGGAGAGCTAATCTACTAACAAAATATACAACTAGATAATTTGGCTGCCTTGATACTATACTAAAATAAGTTTTTGCATGATTGCCATAGCATTGAACCCAAAAATAAAGAGGAAAAAAATTTAAACATCAGCAAGTAAAACAATTAAGGAGAAGAGCCTTTGGTTCCCTCCACCCCCTTCCCTTCTCATTGAAAATTATTACTAACATATAAGAGTGATGATAAAATATTCCTTACAGGTTTACTCGTCTACATAAGTTTTATTAATTCCACTTAACTTTGAGGTTAAAATTTAAGAACTCATAAAAATATAATATTTGCAAGATAAAAGTTTTACACAAGTGTAATAGCTACTGACATTTGTGCAACCTAAACTTAAAGTAAATCCCATTCAGTATCAATAATAATAATAATGAGAAAACTTTATTACATTAATAACAACTATAATATTAATTAACGAAGAAAGAAGCTATTATGAGAAAGTGTATTAAGTAATACATTTGATTTATTGTACAATTAATTTCATTTTTTTTTTTTTTGGTAATATCCTTTCTGGAAACAGCACAAAGAATTATAAACATTATTCAGCATACTTGTTAAACCAAAATAATCCATATTTAACACATTAATCTGATTTTTAAAATTGTTTACAACTTGATCGTTTATCATATTTTATATTTGTTTTGATAATCCACAATTCAGAAGTGACATCTAAATACTTAGCTTCATAATCCATTAAACTTTGAATGTTATTTAAATATTTAATATGGATAATCTCTAATGCAATTCTTTAAGTGCTGGATACAAATTTGTAGTTTTATTCCAGTTTATTTCATGCTGCAATTTAATTCATTTGAACAGATACTATAATTTTACCCAAAAGATTAATGTTTCATTACTGTCAAGTCTTAGTGGCAGAGTGGTCAGCACAGCTGCCTTACAAGCAGTTGTCCCAGGTTTGCAAATTCGCTTCCTTGTTGATGCTTTGACATATGAGAAAGAAAAAAAAAGATTAATGTTCATTACTTCTTTAGATTGGGATAAAAATTACTCTATTTATTTGTAGATCTTTAATCCTGGATGCCAGTAATTCTGACCGTATCTCTAATGAAGCAAATAGTTTATTATTTATAACAAAACGATTTTCATTACTTTTTGTGACAAGTTTATATGGAGGCATATTAGAGTTTAAAAAAATTATTATTTAATAAATGTTTCTTTACATAACTAAAGATGAGATAAATTTACATTATTGAGACTTATATGTACCTTTCTTGCAATAAAAGAGCAATTATTTTACCATATTTTTGAAAAATAAATATCAGCAACTTGCTTGAAATTAATAAATATAATTTTCCAAAATATATCAGCTATTTACCATTACTTTTATTTAAAGAAATCCAGTGATTTGGTAGCATTCCTCAAGACAATTTGTTCATTTTCCCACTAACAGTTGAGTATAGTAAATGAGATTTCTTAAAATAAAGAATTAATGAATTACTTAATTAATCAATGATGGTTTCTTGTTTACTTGTTGTACTCCATCTTTCTCCTAGAATGATGAGAAGAAAGTCAATTGCCTAGCAAAGGCAGCAAAGACAACTGCTTAGCTGTTGATCTAGCTGATCATCTTGGAGATGGTAAACAGAATGGCTATTTAAAAATTGAATCTATTTAGATCCTAACTGCAATAAGAATTTTGTAGAAACGGTCTGGATTTTCCAAACTTCAGCTTTTATACAGTTATCGCATGATGTCTGAATTACAGAATATTCTCCAACATGTATTAGGTTTATATCATTTGTCTGGGAAGGCCATTATAATTATTTCAGGGCAAAATTCTAGGTGCTAAGATTTTTGAATCAAGGTAGTGAAACTTGAGAGACACCATTCAAAAAATGAAGAAAAAAAATAGTAATAATTTTAGTCTTTTATAATCATTTCATTTTTATTTTCAGGGTTTTAAAAAATAATTTTTATAAATATTTATTCAAAATAGATAAATCATAAACTTTAAAGTTCTCACATATTTATTCAATTAATTTTAAATTGGCCTGCTAATAAATAATTTCTTATTTAATAAATCTTTGCTAAAAAAAATTTAAACAATCACTATCCCCATGTCCTTTCCAAAGTTATTAAAATGAGTACTTTAATGATAATGTCTTGGGGAAATGAAATAACACCAAGATTATATTATAGTTGTGAATATTTAAAAATTAATTTCATTCTTAAAAGTTAATGTCTGAATTTATTATTATACATAAGAATTTGTAGCTAGCAGTAGAGAATTTTTTTGCTTGTTAGAGAATGTGCATAAATGTAAGTGTATACATATATATGGATAAAAAAATCGCTTACATTTTTTACATATTTTATATTTGATTCCCATACTTTTTACTGTTAATTATCAATATCTGATGTACTACGAATGTAATATATAGCACTGTAAAATATTGTGAGATAAATAAGATGTGTGTTTATATTTTGGTTGATAGGTCAGCATGGGTGCCTTACAAGCAGTTGTCCCAGGTTAATGGGTTTGCTTCCCGGCCGATGCTATGACATATGAAAAAAAAAAAATCTTAACTAATGAAAGGAAATATTAATGTCAAATGAAAAATAATCACACCTTCTAATTGAAGTGATAAATGCTAAAATTTAATTTTGAAGTCCAAATATATTTTGAAGTTTATGCTAAAAGTGTTAAAAACATTGAACACCAAAATTTCAACTATTAATTATATACTTACCTAGGTGGAATCGTTGCACAAAATATTTTCCAAAGGAAAAAAATAAAATGCAAAATATAATCAGAGAATGATGGAAGAATCTCATTTCCATCATCATCTTTGTTCCCTCCAATTTGCATGGCACTAAAATAAAGATTAGTGATAACATAATTATGTTCTAAATAAAAACAGTAGTTATAAATATTACAAGTTGTATACATATATACACCATAATTCTCCATGTCTTCTAAATTTGGCCCAAATGCAGGTTATTGATTTCAAAAAATCACAGTTATCTACAATAGTGAACTATATTACAATAAATATTTAAAACACTCACACACATATGTGCACATAATTCATTGTTATTTACTTGAAATAACTAAGATCTGGAAAAACAACATTTTCAAAATCATAGATAACAGACTTTGATTTATCTTAATTAAACGTTTGTTAAATTTTTAGGAGGAAAAATGAATGAAAGGATAAAGACATGTAAATGAATGGCTGACATATAAAAAATATTTTTGCATTTTTCTTATTTGCAAATATGATTTATTTTTCCTCATTAAAATAAAAAAAAGTCTGAGTAAAAACAAAATTAAATTTTGATGTATTTGAGATTTTAAAAGAAATAAAAAGATATTGTATGACTTTGCCATGCATAATATCATTATCTTGACTAATATATTCTTAGTTCTATATCAGCTTTTGAGAACTGATGATTAAATTTTATTGTTCTCTATGGATTCCATTGTCTTTCACATAAATGTTCTTTTGTGTATGTGTAATTCTTTATTTCTTTTATCATTCTATCTTAATCTCTTATCTCAGTAATCCAGTGTCATTTATTCATTATATACAGCTACATCAGATGGGATGTTTTTAAATGAGACATTATGGTTCTTTTTATTCTCATGTATTATTAAATGTCTACATTCTCCTATGAGTTTCTCATTTTAATTTTTGTCTTTGCATCCATTCTCTAGATTTATATTATAAACAAGATAAGATTGATAAATACCTCAAGTATTGTGCTTGCTTTATATTTCTACTTACACCACACTTCTTATATTTATAAAATTTTGCATTAATTGCTGAGTGAAATCAGCCAAGATTTATGTCTTGATAAATGGAGCAACTGCAAGTGAGATATGAGGGGAAAGAGCTTCCAAAATGATGACATTACACATTAAAGAACATTTAAAATTAACACTCCTTTTCTGAATCTATATATTTTGCTTACAATATGCATAATCTTATTTAGCTCTGTAAAATACTGGAAATAACATATACAGTATCTCTATGATGGTTTAAAAAGATTATTGTTACATCACTATGTTCTAATTGTACATTGACTTTTCATATGAATCAATGTAAATAACATTGATTACATATTTAAAATAATACCTCTTACAAATAGTTTTGAGTATTATTAATTGACATTACGGCTTTTTATATTTTTATAAATTTTTTTCTTCTTAAATTTGAATGAAAAATATATTGGCACATAGAAATAATTTGGTTATGTTGATTATCCAGAATGCTTAATATCTAAGGCAATTAATTGGTTCCAAATCATTCATATCTGTAATTTAATGTTTTCATTGTTTATTACTAATAAATTAATTAAATTATTACTTGGTCCTGATAAATTTGAAAGAATATTTAATTATTTCTAACAATTTTTGTTCCAATTTCCAAACACACAGTGATGATTCAGCTTCACCTATTTAAATAGAAAGTAAGTTGAAGTAAAGAAAGGTTCCCCTCTTTTCTTCCATAGCATAAGCTTGTGGTTAAACACCTGTAGAGGTCCCTACTATCGCATTTTACATGCATATTTTCAAGGTTATAGCCTCAGTAAATATTACTTACGTAATCAATGTGCATTTAATAAATTTATAATTACAACTTTAGATTAGATTAAGTATTTTTACTTTATTCCTGCATGGTTTGGATAGAGTGACAGATTCTGGAACTTAAAATCCATGAATCATGCTCAAATCTATCTGTTTCAGTGTTCAAACTACTTCACATCTTCTAGCAATAAAACCAATTGATTATTATTATTTTATTTATACTTTACTCTTTGCATCTTTTTTATGCATTGGCTCTGAAGACTTTATTTATTAAAAAGTTGGATTAAAGTTTTTCTTTCTTAAATTGATCTTTAATTTCTACACTTTTTTTGATTTTCTTTTTTCTCAAGTCAATGTCAATTAAACCACTAAACATCACCTGATGACCACTTCTTATGCTTGCTCATAACTATTGTTAAAAAAGGCAAAACTCTCCATGCAGTAGTGCCATTCAGTGCTGTTGAAGAGATGCATTAGATCCTAATATTTAGGTGCAGTGCTCTCAGATCCAAGACTTCTCACTGACGAAGGCCATAAGCCAGAAAGTAGTCTGGGGATATTGGATGAGTAGGCACTAGATAGGGATTTTATGCACAAGCCTTCTAGCATCCATTGATTACTCTGGCTTGCATTGAGTGGCAATACATATAGAGAGTTTTGCCTGTTTTGATAACAGTTATGAACGAGCATAGGAAATGATGATCATGTAATGTGTAATGGCTTAAAAACAATCCTGCCTAATAGGATAGTGGTGGCTATGGTTATTTAAAAACAAAAGTCACCAAAATGTATAAGTATTGAACTGAGTTCAGACCTATATGATTGTATAAGCTAATCAGCTTGGATTGAAAATATTACAGTGTTCTCAATTTAAGACTCATGATTTTGTAGTTAAGTAGAGATAAAAGGTGGCTGCTGGGGGTTGCATTAGATTCTAAGATCTAGATGCAGTGCTCTCAGATCCAAGGCTCCTCACTGATGGGGCCACCAGCTAGAAACAAGTCTGGGAATATTAGATGCGTAGGCACTAGATAGGGATTTTATGCACAACCCTTCTGACATCCATTGATTACTCTGGCTTGCACTGAGTGGCACTACTGTATGAAGAGTTTTGCCTGTTTTAAATGTCAATTCTATAACCTGAAGCCTATGAAAGTTTAAAAATGCTAATTAATAATACAAAAAAATAGAATTAATAGATCAGAAAAACATCAGATTGTGTAATATATTATACACCAGGATATTTATTATGATGAAACAAAGACTTGTGTTATATCAAAATTGAAACAACATATTATCTAAATATAAGTATTTTTAATTGTGTGAGGAATGAAGACATGATTTTTGTTCACAAAAAAATTAAAGTCATTGTAAAAAATGTAATAAAAGAAAATAAAAGAGAAAAAAGAAATAATTTATTTTGGATGCAAAAAAAAAAATGTTTTTATTCAAATAACAAATAGTATGCAATTGAACACATACTGAAATCTTTGCGTACATGCACGATTTGGTATAGCAGTCAACATTAGTTTAAAGCCAGTGCACAAAATCATTTAACGTTAATTTAATGCACAGATATGTACATATATTTCCTATTGTTCATTCTTGCTTTCCTTTTGTTACAAAAATGAATCCTGCTTTATTAATACTCATTAATATATAAGTTTTTCAAATTTTTTAAAACTGATTTTTTTATTACTGAACCAAAATAATATAGAATCAAAACAAATTTAATAACAAAAAATATATAAATATATATTGCATATTTTTATTTCTATAAAAATCCGAATTTTGGTTATTTAATTATAATAATTATCAAGATTAACCAATATTTCACATAAATGTCTATTTGAAAAACAATATATTTATATATTTAATGTAAAAAAACAAATCAATAAAAACATTAAATAAATCTAAATTTATAACTTTTTAAAAGAGCAAATTTGCGATATTAAAATATTTATTTCTGTCAAGCGTTGGTGGCCGAGTGGTTAGCACAACCGCCTTACAAGCAGGTGTCCCGGGTTCGCTTCCCGGCGGACGCTTTGACACACACACATAAAATTTTATTTCTTAATAAGTCGTAATAGACAAAATCAGTGATTATTTTTTTATGTATTTTTATTAACCTAACCTTAATCTTATCACTAATTAATTAATAAATTATACAAAAATTATGATTTAAAGTTGTAATTAATAATTTGTAAAGCGCATACTCATTTAGTAATATATATATATTAAGGCTATAACCATAAGACTATGCGCCTAATCTAAACACATGATTAACGACTCCTTGTCTTTTAAAGTTGTTAATCATGTGTTTAGATTTATAGAGGTCTCTACTGTCGCATTTTAGGCGTATAGTCTCAAAAAAAATTATAATAAATGAATAATTAAAGATAAGATTAAGTTAATAAAATGACTTTATAAAAAAAATGAAGTTCGGCATTTTTGCTAAATAAGAAGTAAGAGGAGAAATGCTTTTATATTTAAATTCTCAATGTAATTGTCTTTAATAAATCATTTTATTTTATGAACAATATTTCCATATCCACACATTCTATATAGTGTTTTCTCTTCGACTATGTTTTTACCACTTCCTATGATCACTTCCAAGGTTTATTGTTAAACTGTTTCTCATACTTTATTGGTTTTATAATTTCAAAGTTAAATACAATGGGACAATATAAGGATAAACCTGAAAACTAATCATAGAAGATGATCAAAACATAGATGGAGGGGTAGAATAATACACTGATTATATGGATATGAAAAAAATCATTCATAGAACAAGATTTATAAAGAAAAAAATATATTGAGAATTTATATATTGGAATTAATGAGACATTTTAGAAATGATTAAAAAAAAGAATATTTATTTATTAAATTATAAAAATTTATCTTCATTATAAATCTATAAATTTTAGATAGTTGTATATTTACATATTAGTATGTTTTATAATATTAATTATTTATATATATGACAAATATTTTTGGAAATATGTGTTAATATTAATAATTATAATTAAATAATCAGAGGTTAGATTTTGGTAGAAATAAAAATAGATAACATTTTTTATTTTATTTTATATATTATATTAGTTCAGTAATAGAACTAGTTTTTAAAAAACTGTAAGGTAGTTATTATTTATCAATAATTATATATATATACGTAAATGGGATTATTTATTTATATATCAGCGGAAGAGTTGAAATTTTAAATAATGAAGTGCAGACCAAAGGTTCTTCAGTATAGATGAAGAAAATAATACTTAATAGTTAACTGACTGATGAGGAATAAGTTTCCTTTTTTATTATATATGTATGCTAATGATAACATTCACTTACCAAGTTGATAACAGATGTGATCAAACCAAAATGTCAGTATGATTGTATTATGAATCATATATATATATATAATAATAATTCAAACAAATATATTTAACACAGTATTCAAAATTAAATAATATATTCTTTACCAGTTAATTGTTTCTGACAATCTTTATCAACTGTTAATACAAACGTACAAAAAATAAAAACTTTCATTACCCATCATTCAATCTACTCAAATTTCCCACAATTCTGTTGTCTTTATATATATATACACACACACAAAGTAGGGTAATTTGTTATTTACATCCATAGCCTGTGAAAATCTTCATATAATCACTATTCATTTGATGTGTGAATGATCCAGTTAAAATTTTAATATGATATTTGTGCATGCTTACATATTTATATACTTTTATTATTTTATCAATATTAAAGTTTCTTACTTAATATTCGCTTTAAAAAAATAAAAATCTATAGTAACAAAATATCTCCTTTCAAATCTAAATCACTGTACTTTTTAAATCCAAAATAGTTAATACGGATTACGGGGAAGGGGGATTGAAGATCAAAAAAGAGTGATTAATTATTTTCTTACTTTTTGAACTGCTCTGGCCATGTTAAATCTGGCTCGTCCACTTCTTCTAACAGCTCGGCTAGTCGATCAGCTATTGGATCTAAACAAATACGATCAAACGACACAATGTATAAAAAATTATCTTTAGATTGATCATAAACAATCTTACATAAAAGATTTAGAAAAAAATTATATAGAACGAACTGGAATCCATATCTATATGTTGAAAATTTATAAATCCAATGTGAGCACTGTACCCCATGCAAAATATTTAATTGATATTCTAAATCCTGCTTTGTGTGTTTCATTTGTTCTAAAAATTCATCATTTTGGTTCATTTTATGCAATGAGGATTATACATTTTTTATATAAAATCCTTTCATTCTGTGTATATTTTTTTATAAAAATTATAATATGCAAGAATATAGTTTTAAATACTTTTGCACGAGTTACATACTGTTTTGCAAAATGATTACTACTTGTGCTACAATTCTTTGGATTTCATGGGCTATGACGACAAGTCTTTCAAATGAAGTCATTTTTGTCATTCATTTAAGCATGACTGAATCAATCTCTTTTGTGGTTTTCACACTTTCGCAAAAGTTTTATTCCTTGAATGAATTGTTTTTGATAGTTGTGTTTCAGTAAATATATTTTACTCTATTCTGCAAATTATGGGGACAGAAAAAAAGGTCAGATACTCGTGGAAAACTTAATTCTTCTTTTAAGAAAAGCTGAGCACTAATTGTATATATGTATATGTATGGAGATAGTAATCTAGACCAACTGATGATTGCTGGTTTAGCATGAAATACGTGTATTGGTGATTATTTGTCTTTTCAACATGTGTGTGATCAGGTGGATCAGCAATATGAGATGGCACTGAGAGTACTGGGTCGTGTGAAAGTCTGAGTTCGAATCCTGCATATATTACATATATAAATGCAGGTTTAAGCCTGTACAATGTATTGAAAAAGCTTAATCAAAATTTTGATATCTTTTAATTTATATTTTGAATCAAAGTTGTAAAATTATTTATTTATTTATTTTTTGTCAAACAATTGACAAACTTTTTTTTAAAATACCAAACCATTTTATCATTATATAGTATTTTATTCTGAAATACAGATCTTTCCAAGTGATCCTGGAAATTAATAACAGCCTTTCATCCAAATTTCTGTATGGTGACTTTTAATATTTAATTTAGAAATGCATCATTCTATTCAAGAGAGAATTAAAACTCTTGAAAAATATATATTGACATATATATTATAAATGACAAATAACATACTAGAAATATATATTAAATACACGTTTTTTAAAAGGGTTTTCTTTCTCTCTCAAATAGAATCACTTTTTTCTAATTTAAATAATAAAAATCATCACAATAACTGTATGGGGTAGGGGAATGATGTTAATTACAGGGTCTCCTGAAGAGATTTCTATTTCAGTACAAAGTACTGCACAATGATAAAACGGTTGCTAGATTTTTTTGGCGACTAACTATTTATTCATTTACACGCTTTTATGTGGTTTGATCAACCAACTTTATAAATATATCTATGCTTGTTTTTGCATATATCTTAAATATGTTATTTATACCTCAGTGTAATTTTATAATTAAACTTTTTTAAATCTTTTTAAATTAATACAGCAAACGTACATATTAACAAAAATATAAAAATAGATGGTATTTTCATTTGAATTTTTTTATTTGCACACTTTTGTATAGTGTGATCTTCGAACTTTGTTATATATGCTTATACTTTTTTTAAACATATGTTTTGGTTATATCATTAATAGCTGAGTGATTGTTTCATAATTCAACTTTTTTAATAACTAATTCTTTTTAAATCCATACACATGTGTAAATTAATTCAAATATAGAAATATGTGCCATTTTAATTCATTTCTATTTTCAATTGTAAATAAAAAGATTTTTTTTAAAAAAAAGACAAATAAAGATCTTCAAAAAATAAAAAAACAATTAGATAAACGTGGTGTTATTATAGCTAACATTTTCAAAAATGAAATTTTATTTGTTTGAACAAGCTTTTTATAGAGAAAAGATTGACAAAAATATCAGATATTTAGGATTATTATCATGAAGGTATATTGCTAACTAGAATTCAAGCTAAAGTATTTTTAATTGATCTTTAAATTTTAAGTAGAAATAAATCAGCTATGTAAAATATTGGAGACCCCTGTGCAGTATTTTTAATTGTTGCAGGCTTAAAAATAGATGTTTCTTTTATTTAGCTTTAAAAAATTTAATATGAAAGAAAAATGATTCAGTTTAAAATTACAATCATTTAACAATGTGAAATTGATAAAAAAAATTTCCAATATTAGTATCAAACTCTAAAACTACTCCCCCATTTTTTTATTCTGTAGAAGTCCCTATCTACTATTTTGAATTTTTGTAGGCTTATTAATAGATGAGTTTCTTTTATTCATCTTTACAAGTTTAATTATTTAATATTTATGAGAATTAATTTAAAATTATTAAAATTTAACAATGTGGGATTCATAAAAAAAAAAAGGTTTTTGATAAATATTAGCACCAAATCAGTAAAACTCATTACATTTTTCTTTTCTGTATTCCTGTTTTTTAGATGTTTTTTAAAATATGTTTAATTGTTATAAGCTTAAAAATAGATTTTTTTTATTTAGCTCTTTTTAAAAATTTAATAATTTAATACTTATGTCCATAAAAGCATTTCTGTGAAATTTACATTGAATACTGACCTGGCACCCAGAGTTAACATTTATATTCCAGTTTTTTAATTAATTAAATAATGTTTTGAATTGATGTGTGATACCAAAGTGTATTATCTTGCAAATTAGGAAGTGGTAACAACTCACAAAAGAAAAGCATGCTACTTCTTAGATTTCTTCAGTTTAAAAATTTTCATTTTAAATCACATAAGTAGAATTAATGTTTCATAATGCATGTTTAGAAGTCAAAATTTATGAAACATTATTACATTACAATATAGATTATTATTTCTATACTATTATATAATTAGTGCATTATAGAATTAGCTTCATCACATTTAATAATTGTTCATATTTTATTTTTCACACTTTAAAGTAAATAAAATCCGATATTAATATAAATAATAATCAAATCTATTATTTAGATTTGTGGTTAGTAATGCTGAGTTTGGCAAAGCTGATGAACAGGTTTCCTTTGAAATTGATTTTGGAAGCCTTGTATTGCCAGCCTAATTTTAATTCAGTACTTAAGTATTCCTTATAATGTTATTTAGTTTAAAGATTCTTTAAAAAATTTCATGCAGAATGTGCATATTTAGGAAGAATTGATTTTGAAATATTTAAAAGTAATAAATTAAAAAAGTGTAAAAAATATTGGATAATCAGAAAAATGTAGATTCATTTAATAGTGACAATTATAGAAATGTTAAAGACATGTTATCAAATAACAATCAGTAATAATGAATGACTGGTTTAAAGAGGAAGACTAATATTTTTGATAGTTTTTTATGAGATTGGTTTAGTAGAAATTGATTGCAATTTATACTTTGCAAGGTTTAATTGATTATTTTATAGACAAAAAAAACTTATTTTCAAAAGAATGCAGATATATATTCCATTTTAGAAGAATTTCTCCACAAACTTCTAAATATGCATTCTGGAAATCTTCTGGTTGCAGATCCAGGCTGCCATTTAATGACCACATTTTATTTTAATACTTACAACTACAGATTCACATTAGGGAAGATTGCATAAATTGTAGAAAAAAAACTATTAAATGGGTCATAGTTGACTTTCATAAAGTGTCATTAAAAGTACATACTCTTAATCTTATTCTTTGTTTTCTTTGCACTTCTTCATATATATTGCTTATAATAACTCATTTCATATATACTTTAATGCAAAAAATTTTAAATTAAACTTCTTTATTTTCCTAAGAGTTATTTAAAAGGTAGAGGAAATTGAGACGTTCTGATGAAGACTGCTGGATAGTCGAAACTGTCAGGAAAATAAAGAAGTTTTATTAAAAATTTTTTGCATGAAAGTGTATACGAGAGGAATTATTATAAGCAGTATGTAAGTTTTATTAAAAAAAGTCCACATGTATTTTATTACAAAGGCACAAATATTGGAAGCATAGTGAAATATAATTCATTTAAAATTAAATATGAAAGAATAACATTGTGGATATTAATGATGTATCAGAAAGAGTGTCAAGATTGGTTATTCAAATTAATGGAAGACACCAATTTCAGATAATTCAGATTTATGCTCCAACTTTTTATGTTGAAGTAATAGAGAATTTTTATATAGATATACAAAATGCTTTTAATCAGACTAAATGCCATTTAAAATTGTCATCAAAGCATCTAAGCTAGTTTCTAAATGATCAAAAGATAAAAGTAATATAGGCAAATTTAGTTATGGTAATAGAAATGAGAAAGGATACAAACTTGTGAAGTTTACAAAAATCAAAAACTATATTATAAATTTTTCGTTTGGGACAAATGGAAATGGACATCAAAACATTCAAATAAAGATATAGCAAAAATTGGATTATCTTTTGACTAACAGAAAATATATATTTCAAGTTTGTAATGTTTTTAATAAATTCAACACAGAAAGAGATTAAAATTATATAGCTGATATTTCTAATCTTCAGAAACATTCCGATGAATTTAAATTAGAACTTGCAAATCGTTTTAAAATATTAACAGATTTTTAAAATGTTTTAGATTTGAATAAAAACAATAGGAAGATAATTCGATAATTCATACATTATTAAAAATTGCAACAAACAAAAAATAACCGCTACAAAAAAAAAAAATCTCCCTCAATTTACATGTAAATTTTCTATTGAGATAAGATAATATATATATATTTAAAAATGTTTCATTAAAAAGAATTGAATATCTGATTTGTTTAAAATGAAGTACAAAGAAATTAGTAATGATACAAGAAATATAATTGTGAATTTGCAAAGAAAGCTATGGAAGAAGAATAAGTCTTAAAAGTATACACAACATGTTTATATTAAATTGAAAGTTATTTCTTTAATAAGAAAAGATTTAAGTATTACTGAAAAGAAAGATGACATCATGTAATGTTTGAAAGAGTTGTATAAAGAAGTATAAAGTAATAAAGAACAAGAAAACAAAGTGATTACTACAAGAAGTACATTTTTTGAATTATCAAAACTGTTAAATGAAGAAATTAGATATGCAATTAAATACAAAAAAAAACTTCAGGAAGAAATGAAATTATTATTATTATTTTAAATAAAGCAGGTGAAGATATAGAAAAGTTATTGCAAAGTTATATACCAAATATTTAAATAATAAAGATGCACCCTAGATTAAAAAATACAATAGTAATATTAATATTTAAAAAAAAAAAGATATACAAAATATTAGAAATTTCAGATCAATCAATTTTATATAAAAATTTTACCTTGATAATTACAATATGTCTATGGCAAATTTTGAATTTTAAGCGACCAAATGAAAAAGCTGAATTTAAAAGTAGTTTAGCACAGTCGATCACATTCAAGTATTGAAGAAAGTATTAGAAAGAACCAATGAATATGAATTCCATTATGCTTTGGATTTATAGATTATAGAAAGGTATTTGATTTATAAGTCTTCTACAATTGATTAAAGCATTAGATTGTCAAGATATAAACCTAAGAAATTGTCATATTTTAAAAAATATTTATTGAATAGTCACAATAAAATTACATGACGATATTAAGAATATTAACATTGGAAAAGATATGTCAGAGTGATTCCATATATTCAAAGCTTTTTACATAGCTTTACATAAAGTATTTTGAGGATTAAAATGGAAAGTTAATGAAGTAAAAATAAATGGAAATTATTTAAGTCATCAAGATTTTGTATATGATGTTTGCAAAAATTCAAAGTTTTAGGAAATGTTCTAAGAATTATCAAATGAAAGTAAAAAAAAATGAGCCTGAAGGTTTCTCAAAAAAAGAAGATAAAGATTGATAATCATGAAATAATAATAAGTCAATAACTACAAATATTTTATTCAGATTATTAATACAGATGGAACCATAATGAATAAAAATAATTATAGAATTAATCTTGGATGAAATGCTTTTTGTGGAAATAATTTAATGTTAAAAGAAAATATGCGCCTATGTGTTTGAAAATATTTTTTATAGAAGTGTTTTATCAGTTCTTGTTTATAGATTTGAGATTTGGATGTTTAAAAGAAGAGCAACACAGAGATTTTAGAATACTAAATAACATAGAATGAAATGTATAGTAAGGGTAACAAGAAGGCATTGATAGCAAAATACTTAAGTGAAAAAAACACAAAAAAATATATATCATTGATGTGACTGAAAGTAATGAAATGCATTAGTCTAGACATATTAGAAAAGATGGTAATAGATAGACAGCTGAAATTTTAAATTGGATCTCACAACATTATAAAAGACCTAGAAGGATACTATACATGGGACTGATGAAAAAAAAGTTTGTTCATATATTTTGAAGAAGAAAGGCTAGGAATCAGAGAAACAAGGGTAAACTTAGATATTTATTTCTAAGTGAGTTGTTAATTTTTGAAAATGATGACAATGAATGATAATACTGTTAATTTAGTAAATCAAAAATTAAAACTAATTTTAGTAAGTGGGAAAGTGTTATCACAAAATGTTATGAAAAATCAACAATTATAGAATTATCAAACTAACAGCATTGTATATGCAGAATAATAGTAAAAAACAACATATAAATTGTTTTTATATGAACACTAGAGTGATGAAGATAAAATTAAGTGGTATAATATTACAGAAAATTATGCTTTCATTTTTTTAATTAAAACCTAGTTAACATTGGATATAAATAATATGCAAGCCATAGATGCAATGTATTTTGTTTACAGATAAGATATATATAGAGGTTCCAAATAAGCTCTTAACAAGCTTTGCATAATATCGCCAATCCAGACCAGTTTCTGCTACTGGCTTTCTCAGTGAGGTGCTAGGATATGGAAGCATTAGATTAAAAATACCTGGACAAGCCCAGCACTTTAACTAATGGATAACTATTAAGTAGAAAATCTGAAATTTTCAGACATTCATATGACTTCCAATCCAGCTATCTAATTTAAATAGCCATATGGGACTGAACCAAGTTCAGATACACCATATATTAATAACTTTAGCATTATAAAATTACCAAAGCCTTAATAGCAAAAAATTAAATTACAACAGATAAGGTAAAATTTATAACATTAGAAAAAGAAGAGAAGGTATAATAATGACTATAATAAAAAAAAAAACAAAAAAACAATTATGAGTACAGAAATCAGGGTTTACTTATTATGATAAATCTACCTGGGTAGAATCAGAGAGGTGGGTGGGAGTAAGAAATTATGACTGATTGGGCATATATAAAACCAACAATAAAGAAGAGATTATAGAATTCTTTTATTGAGATAAAGTTTGTGTCAAAATTTTATAATTTATTAAATTTAGAAAATATAATTAAAATTAAATAATTTAATTGAAATTTTAATTCTTAATAAAAATATTTTAGATTTAATATTGTATAGTTATATATATATAAAAACAAAAAAAGACTTATAAATCCAATAAATAATATTATATTTCAACCAGAGGACTGGTTTTCATCAGAAAGAAAAAAAAAAAAATACACAGTAAAATGGCGATAATCAAAAATTACACATTTGGTAAAAGATTAAAAATTTAACAAACC